>QJPP01004231.1:0-80779 GCA_003996215.1 Jaltomata sinuosa
GATGACTTGATGTAGAATATGTTGTTAGAAGCTCATGGTTCATGGTATTCAATTCATCCGGGTGTAACCAAAATGTACCGGGATTTGAGGTGAATTTATTGTTGTCCTGGGATGAAGAGAGACATAGTTGATTTTGTGTCTAAGTGTCAAAATTGTTAGCAGGTTATGTATGAGCACCAAAGGCCTGCCAAATTTCTTCAGAGGATGCACATTCCCGAGCAGAAGTGGGAGAGGATAGCCATGGATTTTGTGGTGGGTCTTCCTAAGACCTTGGGAAAGCATGACTCCATTTGTGTCATCGTGGATAGGCGGATCAAGTCAGCTCATTTCATTCTGGTAAGGGTGGATTATAATTCCCAATAGCTGGCCAAGATTTATGTTAAGGAAGTTGTAAGATTGCATGGGGTGCCACTCTCCATTATCTTAGATAGAGGCACCAAATTTACTTCCAAGTTCTGGGGAAAGTTGCACGAAGAGTTGGGCACCCAACTCACTTTTAGCACAGTATTACATCCTCAGATGGACAGTCAGTTAGAGAGGACAATTCAGGTATTGGAGGATATACTAAGAGCATGTGTAATCGACTTTGGGGGGGCCATTGGGACTAGTTTCTACCATTGTGTGAGTTCTCATACAACAATAGCTATCACTCCAGTATCGACATGGCACTATTCAAGGCACATTACGGAAGGGGATGTAGATCACCCATAGGGTGGTTTAAGGCATGCGATGTGAAACTGTTAGGCGTGGACTTGGTGAAGGAAGCTCTGGAAAAGATGAGGGGTATTCAGACCAAGTTTCTAGCAGCCCAAAGCAGGCAGAAAGGGTATGCAGATTGCAAGGTAAGAGACCTGGCATTTCAGGTTGGTGAACAAGTGTTGTTGAAAGTGTCATCAATGATGGGGGTAATGCGATTTGGCAAAAAGGGCAAGCATAGCCCTCGGTATATCGGTCCATTCGAGATTCTCGAGATTGTAGGGCTAGTGGCTTACAGGTTAGCATTATCACCTAGTTTGTCCATGGTCCATCCAGTCTTCCATGTATCCATGCTAAAGTGGTACCATGGGGATAGAAAGTATATTATCAAGTAGTATTCGATCTTCATAGACAAAGATCTTTAGTATGAAGAGGAGCCGGTTGCTAATCTTGATTGGGATGTCTGGAAATTGAGGAAAAAGGAAATCATATTGGTAAAAGTTTAATTGAAGCATCATCCAGTTGAGAAAGCCACTAAGAAAACCGAGAAGGACATGGGCAATAAGTACCCTCACTTGTTTGAGGATTCAGGTACTACCCTTTTCTCTCTTTCAGCTTATATTTTTGAGGTTGATTATTCGAGGATGAATAATGGGTAAATTGGTATCTGTTGTAATGACCTATTTTGTCATTATGAGTAAACCATTCATGCAAAGTTTCGGGTTACAAAACTTTTGGGTTTGGGAGTTGGAAATTTTAGGATAGGCTAGTCTCAGATGGATTCTGAGCGAGATATGATCTAGGGAAATCCGGGAAAGGATTAGGTAAAATATCTTATGTTGAGCTATATTTTCAATTATCTAAGATATTAAGGAGTCCGAAGGACTTTTTAGAAGTGAATTCGGGTGAGTAGAACTCCCGATATCAAAGTTGACGTGAAAGGGTTGGTTAAAAATGTCAGGTTTTGAAGTGTGTTATAAAATGGGTACTTTTGAGGAATTTTTCGAGGTTATATTCCATGTCAACCGCTATAACAGTTGACACCACGCTACAATGATGATCTTTATAGAGAATAAATTCCCGCTATAGTAGAAGTCAATGATGGTCAGCACCGCTTTCGTGGTTGGGTCTGCTATGTCGGTGCCTCTATAGCAGAGTGGGGACTTCTATAGCGGAGCAATTCACTATAAATGCATAAACTTTCCCAAAAATTTTCAGCAATTCCCAAGAACGTTTTTGGGAAGGGCAGAGTGTAATACCCCAGTAATTGAACCAGCATTCTAAGTTGAAACCAACCTCTAGTCTAAGACCACAAGTACACTCTACAGACTGTAGTTTGTTCTACGAACTGTAAAGTAGACTCGTGGAACTCAAGTCTGAGATCAGTTCTATTCCCAGGAACCATGAGTGAACATTACGGACTGTAGTCTATTCGATGGGTCATCCTGTTGACTCATAGTTCCTCTCCTGCAGCCTAAGTGTTGAGGTCCAAGATGACGACTAACTCTATGAACCGTACTCCATTCTACGGGTCCATCCTGTTGACCCATAGTTTGACTTCTGCAGCTTGTTCGTTTGGCCAAGAATCACGAATGGAAACCACGAGCCATGGTTTTGGTCTACGACTCGTGGAATCCATCCGTGACCCCTGAAATTCACCTTTTTCCAGCTTTTTCCTAATTATGTTCCAGGGATATTTTAGTCATTACCTATCTTTTTAACTCCTAAATGATGTCGTTTTGACTATTCCTAGAAGGGTTTCTACCCCCATTTAGCCTAAGTCTTTTATTATCCCTCATTTATCTACCAAATTGGGAAAAAAACTCCTTCAAGCTCCAAGTTCAAGTCTTTTTTTCTTTTCAATTTCAAGTGGGTTAGCTTCAATCAAGGTATGTGTGTATTCAACAATGAGTTTCTTTTACCTTTGTGCCCAAAACCCCTAATTTCTATTTTGATTTCATGAACTTGTAAATTAGGGTTCTTATCCAATTCTTATGGTTTTGCTATAAATTTCCCTCTCATGATTTTATTATGAATTTCTATTAAATTTTATGATTTTGCATGGATTTTTAAATATGAACTCCTATTTCATAAATTGAAGGCTAATTATGGCAAATCCTACATGCATGAATTGATTCAAGTAAATTGGGTATTTGGTAGCATATTTTCATGGATTTTCAAGCAAATGCATGCCTAGTTCCTATGTTCTATGAAACTATATGTCACTATAAAATTGAACTAGAGTCATGCAATTTTTCAAGTTATGAATTATTATGCAAGGCAAGACACCCGATGTGCCATCAATGCTCATGAATTATTTTCTAAACCAAGATTCATGAGTAGTATGAAGATTCGGGTTACGAACATGTTTATGAACAAGCTTGACATCTAGATATGTCCTATGTATACGAGCCTTAGGTTTATATATTTTGGGAGTAGTACTTAGCACCGAGCGATGAGGGTTCTAGATAACCCAAGTTCAAAACTACGTTGCCACCGTAGGTTTCCCTCCGTGGCTTATAAAAGGATCCCTATGACATGGTTCTAACCTTGGCCGGTTAAGACAACCTTTTTCAGTAAGGGTGTAATACACTGGACTCCATGTAGCTCAGCATGGTTTATGTCGGTTAAGAGAAACTCTCACATGATTATTTTCAAGCTATGAAGTTATATGATACTTTACTTTAAATCTTGACTTTACTTCATGTTTTATGTCTTATACCTTGATAAGTTTTTATGCTATCTTATTTTGCGAACAAGCTCATCTTAAGCATGTTTTAAGTATGTCTTTATCATGATCATGCATATCTCACTTACTCGGTACATCCTATAATACTGACGCATATTTTGCACTGCATCCTCTTAATGATGCAGATTCAGGTTCCCTCCCTCAGGCACGTGGCTAGAGACCGCAGGCTATTTCCAGTCAGTGTTGGTGAGTCCTCATTGTTCGAGGGCTAGTTATGATTCTAGCTAGTTTTTGGTAATTTACTTTTGTACTTTGAGTTAGCTAGGGTCTTGTCCTAGCAACTCCTTATGTCATGTGTATAGGCTTTTCATACATAGACAGTACTCGAGTCTCTTATTATAGATTGCGTTTTATCTTGACTTATCATTTATGCGTTGGGTTGCCTAACTTTCTATTCATGCTTCTTCCATGTTTTCTTCATGAATGACTAAGTATGCTATAACCAAGGGTTAACTTGGGACACTCGTGGTCTCGGGTCCTGTGTTACGTCCATGGGGCAGCCTCGGGGAATGACAAACTTGGTATCAGAGCCTTAGGTTCAAGAGTCCTAGGATTGTCTGAAAACCGCATCGAGTAGAGTCTCTTTCATGTGTGTGAAGCGCGCCATACTTATGAGAGGGAAGCTATGAGATGTCTTAGAAAAACTTCACTTCTTTCATGATCACATTGTGCAATAGAGTTTAACTCTAATATCCCTCTAATCCTTTCCTTGTACATTTTAGATTATAACTCGATGTGCTATGCCTCACCGAGCTGCTCAAAATGCTGCTCCTCCAGTTCCATCCCCCAAAGTCACGAATGAGGAGTTCAAAAACTCCATCCATATGCAAGCCCAGACCTTGGCCGCTCAGGCCAACGAGCTGGCTCCTATCTCCGTTCAACCTTAAGGTGGGGTATCGGCCTGAGTTCGTGACTTAATCCGTATGAACCCACCGGAGTTCTGGAGTTCGAAAGTGAATGAAGATCCACTAAACTTTATTGATGAAGTGAAGAAAGTCTTTGATGTGATGCAAGTGGATGGTGCTGATAGTGTCGAGTTGACATCCTATCAACTCAAGGATGTAGCTCATATCTGGTTCACGCAATGGAAGGAAGCTAGAGCTAGGGATGTGGTCCCTATGACTTGGGAGTGTTTCGAGAGGGCTTTCCTCGACCAGTTCTTTCCCCGAGAGTTGAGGCAAGCTAAGGACAAGGAATTTGTGAACTTGAGGCAGGGATCAATGTCAATCCAAGAGTACAGTTTGAAGTTCACTCAACTCTCTAGGTATACCCCCTCTATGGTAGTGGACCCGCATGATCAGATGAGTAAGTTTATCTATGGGGTTTCAGATATGGTGAAGAAGGAGTGTAGGTCCACTATGCTGTTGAGTGATATGAATATTTCTAGATTCATGACCCATGCTCACCAAATTGAGAGAGACAAGCTTAGGGATATGGCTAAGGAGAACAAGAGAACTAGATCCGAGGATTTAGGTTTTGGCTATCAAAGGTCCAGTGGTGGACATCGCTCCTTGTTTCAGAAGAATTCATCAGGACTCGTTCATTCTTTTGCTAGTGCTCCTACCCATGCCCCAAGGCCTTATCATGATCAGACTGGTAGAGTATCTAGTTCCTATTCGTAGTCATAGGGGAGTGTTGCTAAGGGATATTCCCACCCTATTTGCAGCAAGTATGGGAAGAATCACCTGGGAGAGTGTCGTTGGGCACGGGTGCATGCTTTGAGTGTGGACAAGCTAGACACATGATTAGAGATTGCCCTTCGGCTAAGAAGGGGCAGGGAGGTAGTAGGACTCAATCTTCTCTAGCAGCCCTAGGAGGTCGACTAGCCTAGTAGGGCATAACTTCTAGTTCTGGCGGAAAGTGCCAAAACTGCCTTTATGCCATGTCCCCTTGTCAGGATTAAGAGAGTTCCTCGTACGTTTTCACTGGTATGTTAAAAGTCTTCTCTCTTGATATGTATGCTTTGTTGGACCCCAGTGCATCCCTATCTTTTGTGACCCCTTATGTAGCATACAAATTCAAAATTTGTCCTGAATCGCTTTTAGAACCTTTTTGTGTGTCTACTCCTGTTGGTGAGTTAGTCCTGGCCAAAAGAATCTATTATCAATTCTAATACCCAGGAATCAGAGTACTGAAGTAAGGGAGTAAACTCCTTACCTTAGCGATGATTTTCGGTGGAAAACTCAGTTGGAGTTGCCCAATTTGCCTCTGTGTCATGCCCCGAGGCTACCCCTTGGATGTAACACAGGACCCAGGACCACGAGTATCCCAAGTTAACCCTTGGTCATAGCATACTCAGTCATTCATGAAGAAAACATGGTGGAAGCATAAATAAAAAGTTAGGCAACCCAACATATAAATGATAGGTCAAGATGAAACGCAATCTGAAACAAGAGACTCGAGTACTGTCTATGTCTATAAACCCTCTACACATGACATAAGGAATTGCTAGGACAAGACCCTAGCTAACTCAAAGTACGGAAGTAAATAACCAAAACTAGCTAGAATCATAACTAGCCCTCGAACAATGAGGACTCACCAACATTGACTGGAAATGGCCTGTGGTCTTTAGCCATGTGCCAGAGGGACGGAACCTGGATCTGCATCATCAAGAGGATGCAGCGCAAAATATGCGTCAGTACTATAGAATGTACCGAATATATGAGATATGCGTGATCATGATAAAAATATACTTAAAACATGCTTAAGATGATTTTGTTCGCAAAATGAGATAGCATAAGAACTTATCAAGGTATAAGACATAAAACATGAAGTAAGGTCAAGATTTAAAGTAAAGTATCATATAACTTCATAGCTTGAAAATAATCATGTGGGAGTTTCTCTTAACCGACATAAATCATGCTGAGCTACATGGAGTCCAGTGTCATGCACCCACACTAAAAAAGGTTGTCCTAACCGTCCAAGGTTAGAACCATGTCATAAGGATCCTTTCATAAGCCACGAAGGGCAACCTACGGTGGCAACATAGTGTTAGACTTGGGTTATCTAGAACCCTCATCGCTCGATGCTAAATACTACTCCAAAAACATATAACATGAGGCTCACATACATGGGACATATCTAGATGTCAAGCTTGTTCATAAACATGTTCATAACCTGGATCTTCATACTACTCACAAATCTTGGTTTAGAAAATAATTCATGAGCATTAATGGAGCATCGGGTGTCTTGCCTTGCATAATAATTCATAACTTGAAAACTTGCATGACTCTAGTTCAATTTCATAGTAACATATATTTTCATAAAACATAGGAACTAGGCATGCACTTGCTTGAAAATACATGAAAACATGCTATCAAATACCCAATTTACTTGAATCAATTCATGCATGTAGGATTTGCCATAATTAGCCTTCAATTTATGAAATAGGAGTTCAAATGTAAAAACTCATGCAATTTAATAGAAATTCATAATAAAATCATGAGAAGACAATTTATAGCAAAACCCATAAGAATTGGGTAAGATCCCTAATTTACAAGTTCATGAAATCAAAATAGAAATTAGGGGTTTTGGGCACAAGGGTGAAAGAAACCCATTGTTGAATACCCACATACCTTGATTGAAGCTAACCCACTTGAAGTTGAAAACAAAAGGAGACTTGAACTTGGAGCTTAAAGGAGTTCTTTTCCCAATTTGGTAGATGAATGAGGGATAATGAAAGACTTAGGCTAAATAGGGTTAGAAACTCTTCTAGAAATAGTCAAAACGACATCATTTAGGAGTTAAAAGGGTGGGTTGACTAAAATACCCCTTACATAATTAGGAAAAAGTTGGAAATAGTTAACTTTAAGGGACCACGGATGGATTCCACGAGTCATAGACCAAACCACGACTCGTGGTTTCCATTCGTGATTCCTGGCCAAAGGAATAGGTTACAGAAGTCAAACTACGGGTCAACAGGATGGACCCGTAGACTGGAGTACGGTCTGTAAACCCAGTCATCATCTTGGACCTCAGCACTTAGGATGCATGAGAGGAACTATGAGTCAACAGGATGACCCGTCGAATAGACTACAGTCCATAATGTTCACTCGTGGTTCCTAGGAATAGAACTGATCTCATACTTGAGTTTCATGAGTCTACTTTACGATTCGTAAAACAAACTATGGTCCGTAGAGTGTACTCGTGGTTTCAGACCAGAGGCTGGTTTCTGTAGAGTTTAAACCATGGTTCATTCCATGAGTCATGGTACAAACCACGGTCCATGGTTTTGACCCGTGATTCTTGGAAACTTAGGATTTTTCAGAAATTTCAACTTAGAATGATGGTTCGATTTTTGGGATGTTACAATATCTCCCCCTTTGGATCATTCATCCTCTAATGAAGACAAGCAAGGAAACTTGGAGAGAAAAATAGCCCAACCAACAAAAAAACATGGAAAACCAAGGAATAAATAGGAAAACTGAACTTTTCAACATAAAAATGATTGAACTCACTTTGAAAAACATGAATGCATGCTAGAATCATGAGAGAAACTGGTGGAATAGATCGGAGGAACATACTAAGGAGGAAACTATTACCTTATGCCAAAATTTGATCGAAAGAAAAGAGATGAGAGTACTTGGCTTTCAGGGCTGATTCTGCTTCCCAAGTATCTCCCTCAACAAGCTGATTTCTCCAAAGGACTTTTACCGAAGTGACTTCTTTATTTCTCAACCTCTGAATCTGACGATCAAGAATCTCCATGGGAACTTCCTCGTAAGTAAGGATATCCTTCACATTCATATATTCCAAAGGAAAAATCAAGGCTGGATCACCAACACACTTCTTTAACAAGGAAACATGGAAAACCGGATGATTCGCCTCCAAATCCGATGGCAAATCCAACTAATAAGCAACCTTACCAACCCTCCTCAGAATCCGATAAGGAACTACAAAATGGGGACTAAGCTTCCCTTTCTTTCCAAGTCTCATTACACCCTTCATGGGTGACATTTTCAGAAAAACCCAATCATCAACCTCAAATTCCAATTCCCTTCTCCTCACATCCGCATATGATTTATGTCGACTCTGAGTGGTCTTCAACCTCTCTCTAATAAATTGAACCTTCTCCATAGTCTCATGAACCGAATTTGGACCAATCAAAGATGCCTCACCTACCTCAAACCAACCAATAGGAGATCTATACCTCCAGCCATAAAGGGCCTCATAAGGAGCCATCTGGATGCTAGAGTGAAAACTATTGTTGTAGGCAAACCCGATAAGAGGTAAGTGATCATCCCAATTACCTTTGAAATCAATTACACAAGCTCTCAACATATCTTCCAAAGTATGAATAGTATGCTCTACCTGGCCACCCGTCTGTGGGTGAAAGGTTGTGCTAAGCTTCACCTGCGTACCAAGACCTCTATGAAATGATCTCCAAAATTGGGATGTAAACTGAGTACCCCTATCTGAAATGATAGAAAAAGTAACACCGTGTAATCTGACTATCTCCCGAATGTAGAGTCTGGCATAATCATCTGCTGAATTAATAGTCTTAATGGCCAAGAAGTGTGGATGACTTAGTCATCCGGTCGACAATCACCCAAATAGAATCATGTAGCCTTCTAGTACGAGGCAACCTAGTAATGAAGTCCATATTAATCACTTCCCACTTCCAAGTAGGAAGGTCAATATCCTGAGTCATGCCACCCGGTCGCTGATGCTCTACCTTTACTTGCTGACAGTTGGGACACTTGGCCACAAAATCGGCTACGTCCCTCTTCATACCATTCCACCAATAGACTTCCCATAGATCACGGTACATCTTAGTGGCACCAGGGTATATGGAATATCTGGAACTATGATCCTCAATCAAAATCTTCTGTCTCAACCCATCTACATCTGGCACACACAATCGACCCGGATAGCGAAGCACACCATCTCCCCCTTGTGAGAAAACCTCAACTCTTTGTTGAAGGACTGCACCCTTTAGTTGAAGCAAAATAGGATCATTGTCTTGTTTTGCCTTCACTTCAGATACCAAAGATAATTTGGAACCATTTTGAACAATAACACCACCTTCTGTCGAGTCCATAAGGCGAACTCCCAGCCGAGCAAGCCTATGAACCTCATTAACCAATTCCTTCTTCCCTTCTTTGACAAAAGACACACTACCATAGACAATCTACTAAGTGCATCCGCCACAAAATTGGCCTTACCTGGATGGTAAAGCATACTCATGTCGTTATCCTTAAGAAGCTCAAGCCATCTCCTTTGACGAAGATTCAATTTCTTTTGAGTGAACACATACTGAAGACTCTTATGATCGGTGAATACATCCACGTGAACACTATACAAGTAGTGTCTCCAAATCTTCAAGGCAAAGACCATGGCTGCTAACTCAAGATCATGAGTAGGGTAGTTCTTCTCATGATTCTTAAGCTGTCTGGAAGCATAAGAAATCACTTTACCACGCTGCATCAACACACAACCCAAACCAATCCTAGAAGCATCACAATACACAACAAAGTCATCTAGGCCCTCGGGTAGAGCCAGCACTAGAGCTGCGATCAATCTAGTTTTCAATTTCTGAAAGTTCTCCTCAAATAGATCGGACCACTGAAATTTTACCTTCTTCAGAGTCAATCGAGTCAATGGGGCAACAATGGAAGAAAATCCTTCCACAAATCTCCTGTAGTAACCAGCTAAACCCAAAAAGCTCATAATATCAGACGTGGAAGTGGGTCTAGGCCAAATCTTTAATGCCTCGATCTTTTGAGAATCAACTCGAATACCATCTTTATTCACAATGTGACCTAGTAAAGGAACAGACTGCATCCAAAACTCACACTTGCTAAACTTAGCAAACAATTGTCGATCCTTCAGAGTTTGTAACACCACTCTTAAATGATTAGCATTCTCCTCCTTGCTTTGAGAATAGATAAGTATATCATCAATGAAAACAATCACAAACATATCCATATATTGTTTAAACACATGATTTATCAAATCCTAAAAGTTACAGGAGCATTCGTTAGACCAAATGACATAACCACAAATTCATAATGACCATACCCAGTCCTGAAGGCTGTCTTTGAAATATCACACTCTCAAACACAAAGCTGATGATAACCGGATCTAGGGTCAATCTTGGAGAAGAAGCTAGCACCCTGAAGGTGATCGAACAAGTCATCAATCCTAGGAATGGGATACTTATTCTTGATTGTGACCTTGTTCAACCGGCGGTAGTCAATACACATTCTAAGGGAACTATCTTTCTTTTGCACAAACAAAACCAGGGCACCCTATGGAGAAATGTTAGGCCTGATGAAACCCTTATCAAGAAGATTCTTCAACTGATCCTGGAGTTGCTCGGTATTTTATGTCAACAATAGCGCAGAAAAGGAAAGAGGAACCTCAAGACTGGTCATAAATTATAATCCCCTTAATAAGGTTTTAAAATGGATTAGATACCCGATACCCAATAAAAGAGACTGTCATGACCGAACTACCGGGCTGTGGGGGCACCTACTCTAATCCACCTAGATAGGAGAACCCTTACCACCCGAACCAACAGGCAATGTGGAAAAGAAAATAAACCATTAAATAAGTCCCTTAATACATGAGAAATCTCTTTTAAAATGTTTGGAAATCTATTTACAACAACTTTCGAAAATTACACAACCTTTAAAACTTGCAGAAATATATTAACCATATAAACACCCTCCCCAGAACCTAGTCTAAGCCGGTACAAGAGCTTCTACAAGATGAGCTTACAACATAAAGTGGACACAACTCCCACAATAGAAAAAAGTAGGAGATGTTGGAAGATCACCGCAATCCTGAACCTGTGAAACATCACCAACCCTGCAACTAGACTATACCAAAAAGGTATAGCAAGAGTAGAGTCAGTACAAACACACGTACTGGTAGGCATCATCTGTCGGCCTGAATCCATTCCTACCATCATATAAGAAAATAGTGAAAAACAAGAAATAAAAATTATAGCTCCCTCTCTCACATTTAACCTTGACCCTGACATCTAGGACTTCCCAAGTCACCTTGTCACCTAGATTTCCCAAGTCACCTTGACACGTAGACTTCCCAAGTCACCTTTAACCTTTACCCCAGTAACCTACCTTGACTAAATATTCAGAATTGACCCGGCTAACTGCCCAACCAAACCACTTATGCCCATAGTGTTACTTACCAGTGTTCGGCCCTTCCGGGACCTCTCAGATGCTTTCCATCCTTGTTATACAACCAACAACTACAACCCCAGAATTTCCATCATACTCTTAATTAACCAATCACATGGAAATCACCTAGCAACCATTGACACATGCAATGACAACAACAGAGTTATATTTAAATCCTTTTCTAATCCCGAAACCCGAACCCTCCAAGGATCCTCTAACCACACCTAAGTGTTCAACCGGGTACCCGGTCTACCCCAACACCCATCCTTACCCCATTAATCACAAATAAACCTTGACCATCATTAGTACACTTAATGACAATAAATTGTGAACTCATAACCTTTTTTACATAGTCTGGACCCACCCAGGTTTCCCCTAACACATCTAGGTGTTAACATGACAACCTGGTCTACACCAAGACCAACTATTAATTAACATTATTACCCGGTCTACACCAAGACCAACTAATAACGTGATATAACAACCCGGCCTACACCAAGACCAATCTCATAACATGATATAACAACCCAGCCTACACCAAGACCAACTAATAACATGACAACCTGGTCTACACCAAGACCTACTAATTAACATGATATAATAACCTGGCCTACACCAAGACCAAACTGAACATACATATCAGGATTCCTGGTCGCTCAAGGACCACCATTGAATATCATAATTCAATAAAAAAAATAGCCCGGTCCACTCACGGAACCAATAACAATCAATGCAATACAACTATATCAATGCAATGTAACAATACCAATGCGATGATGCAGTAATATAAACCCGTACCCAGCGTGGTACATAAGCCAACCAAATAGTAACCTGTACCAGACGTGGTACCCGAGCCAACCAAATGTAACCTGTACCAGGCGTGGTACCTGAGCCAACCGAATGTAACCTGTACCAGGTGTGGTACCCGAGCTAACCGAATGTTATACCTGTACCAGGCGTGGTACCCGAGCCAACCGAATTTCAACAATCCACAGTCAAATGCATGAAAAAACAACTTGTAAAACAACAAGCAAATACCATACAAATCACAGACTGTAAAACAGAAACCTTAGACATTCTACACAACTTCCCTAAGCAATGTAATTCATACAATCACTTAGATATGAGTACAAGAATATACAACATTCACAGAAATCGTAAGCCATCACCTACTCTTATTTCGGGTATATAGTTGAACCTTGACATTCGTCTGAAGACTAAACACACTTACCCTTATTTACACATAATGAACGGTTTCCCCTTTTAACATAATTTAACCACCCTATTAATCCGGGATATACATAGATAACAATAATAGGAGTTTTCACCATATTCTCTGTGGGATCGACCCCAACCTTTGTTGGGTTCTATATTTGACAACGATCGCTTACGCTTCTTAATTGGAGTGGTACTGTGAGCGTTATCAAATTTTGGCGCCATTGCCTGGGAATACGGTTGATTATAAGTCCGGTGTGTTTATTTGACTCTTAGTCATACTTTCCTGCTTTTACGTTTATTTGTTGTTTTTGTTTTTGAAAGGGTACAGAGTTGTGCATGCCAAGTACCCGGCGCTCGGGTGAATCAACATTACCTTACGACCCCGAGCTTGCTAGAACATTAAGGCAGAATATGGCCGCACAACTAGAGGCAGCAAGGCTCACTGCAAAACTGCAGGCCCAACAAAATCTGAATGCTGGTGGTCTATAGGACGATGTTATGCTGAATGATGAGGATATCGACTTGGATGGAGTTGGCGCTACGGGCGCCATTGCTCTTCCACCGCTAGCGCCCGGAGCCAAGTTCAACATCACTAGCACGATGATCCAGCTGTTAAACTTGAGAGGAGTGTTCCGTGGTGCTGCTGGTGATGATCCAAACCAGCACCTGATGAATTTCGTGGGCATCTGCAAGTCGTTCGAGTTGCCTAGAGTGAGTCAGACAGCAATCAGGCTCAGGTTGTTTCCGTTGTCTCTGTCTGATGAGGCAGCATTGTGGTTGACAGAGCTGACCCCCGACTCTATCACAACTTGGGGAGAGTTGAAAGGAGCTTTCCTAGAAAGGTTCTTTCCTCCTTCTAGGATGATACAGTTGAGGGATGAAATTAGCAATTTCAGACAGCAACCTCACGAAGCGTTACATGAGACTTGGTTGCGGTTCAAGAAGAAGCTGACACAATGCCCGAACCATCAGTTGACCAAAATTTTTTTGATGCAGACGTTCTACAGGGCACTGAATTCGGCTACCAAGCCGACGTTGGACAACGCAGTAGGTGGTGCATTCATGGGTCTCACTTTTGTTGAGGCCACAACTACTTTGGACAGGCTCACCAAAACCAACAAGGCCTGGCATACACGGGATACAGAGGTAGCAGCCAACACTTATGCAGTTGGTATGTCAGCTGAGCAGCACAGAAAAGAGGAGGAGCGTGACCAAGACATGGCGCATCTGAAAACGCAGTTGGACCTACTGACAAAGCACTTGTTTTCAGGAGGTATGGAGAAGGTAAAAGCTGTGGGTTCCCAAGGTAGAGCAGCAGAGTTGGAAACTGATGAGGAGGATTACTTGGGGGGTTTCCAGGCCAATGGCCAAGGAAACCAAGGTCGGACCTATCAGAAAGACAACTACTACGAAAAAGCTGGCTACAGAGATCGCGAGCAGGGAAACTGGAGGAATAACACCGATAGAGGTGGCTTGTATGTACCACCTGGTAATCGGGACAAAGCTAGTAACGAGGCAGGGACTTCCAAGCTAGAGAACATGATGGCGAAGATGCTGCTGAAGGTAGAATCGACTGACTCTGGGGTGAAGGAGATAAGGACTGAGTTATCGGCCATGAGTCAAATAGTGGAGGCGTATTCCACCTCGATTAAGCAATTGGAGCAGCAAGTGGGCTTAATCTCGGCATCTCTAAACCAAAGGAAGACAGGTACCTTGCCGAGTGACACGATTCAAAACCCGAGGAATGACGCAAGTTGTATGGCGATCACTACAAGAAGCGGCAAAATATTACCAGAATCACATCCGGTAATTCAGACTCAAGTTGAGGGTGAGGACGCCAACGATAAGGAGGTTGAAGAGGCTACTCAAAAGCCCGCAAAGAAAAGCAAGGAAGCTGAAAAGCTTCCAACTATGATGCCACGACCACCACCCCCTTTCCCGCAACGATTGAAGAAGAAAGCGGATGATAGTAAGTTCCTGAATTTCCTGACCATGCTCAAGCAAATATCAATAAACATCCCATTGGTGGAAGCGCTTGAACAAATTCCCGGTTATGCCAAGTTCATGAAGGACTTGATTACGAAGAAGAGGTCGGTAAGTTTTGAACCGGAAGACAACCTCCACCACTGCAATGCTATTTCCTCAAGATCGTTAGTAGACAAAAAGGAAGATCCAGGTGTGTTTACTGTTCCCTGTACTATTGGGAAACTCGGCTTCGGAAGAGCCTTGTGTGATCTTGGTGCTAGCATCAACCTAATGCCGCTAGCAGTCTATAAACAATTGGGTTTGGGAGCTCCTAAACCAACGTCCATGAGAGTGTTGATGGCTGACCGTTCGGTAAAGCGACCCGTGGGAATATTGTCTGATGTGCTAGTAAAGATCGGTAAGCTTATCTTCCCAGCTGACTTTGTGATCTTGGATTGCGAAGTGGATTTTGAAGTTCCCATAATCTTGGGATGACCATTGCTAGCCACGGCAAGAGTATTGGTTGACATGGAAAGAAACGAATTGACCTTCAGGCTAAAAAATGAAGTTGTCAAGTTCGATGTGTCTAAATAGATGAAGCAACCAAGCGACATGAGGGTGGTCGCGGTCGTCAATGTTATTGAGGAAGCTCCTGCGGATGTGCATCTTTAGGAGAAGGGTTTGGTCGAGACTCTAGCTATTGTGAGAAGGATGCTGCGAGAAGGGAAACATGTAGAGGAAGGCGGTGAAAATAGATCAAGGAAACGAAAACACCGCAAGAGAATTTGCAAAGCAAGAGCGAAGAAGTTGTCGCGACTAGCTGCGGAGCCGAGGAAAGAAGAAGCTGGAACGCAACAGAATGGTGTCGCGTGCACACACTCCATCGAGTTCTCCTGCTTTGGAGACCCTGGCGGTCTCCAACATCATGTCAGAATCTGAGTCCTATGGACTTCACAGGTATTCCTTATTCTCACAGTTTTAGTTTTCACATGTATGCATTGGGGACAATGCATGAGTCTAAGTTGAGGGTGTTGGAAAACCTGTGAGTCACCACCGAGGGTTTTTGTTGCCGAGTTCTTTTCCCTCCGGTGTGCTATCTAGTAGAACCGGTATGTTTAGGTTGTCGTTTAAATTTTTAGTTGTTTTCTAGTGTCTATAGCAAGCATCATGGCGTTTTTCTTGACTAAAAGGAGCCCCCTCTGAAAATTTTCTGGTTTTGTACTTATGTTGAAACGATTGACTGTATGGATCCTTGGATGTCATTGTGTGGTTATGATTGGAATAAGTATGTTAAGCCGAGTTGTTGTCTTGATAGTTGGTAGTGGTATGGTTTCTTGGTGCAAGTGTGTGTGAGCGTATTGTTATAAATTCTTACTATGTGCATGCATCTAGAACTTGCCCGGTCTATTTGGTTAAGTTTGAAGTTGGTTGTTTAGGAAAGGATCACAGGCCCTTTTTGTGTGCAGTCCACTTAGCCTATAAGACCGTCCAAACGCATAATCCCGTTGATCCCTGTTTGAGCCATAATTGACCATGTTCTTTCAATAACTTGTCACCGTTCCTGTTTAACTTTGAATCTCTATTTTGGCCCCAGTCCTTCCTTGGACATCGTGCACCTCAACTCAGGCAATCAGCCTAAGTTGAGGGTGGCTACTATAGAGGTAAACCCTGTTTTAGCCCTGGTCCTTCCGTGGACACTGTGCACCTCAACCCAGGCAATCAGCCTAAGTTGAGGGTGGCTACTATAGAGGTGAAGGATAAGAAAAAGAGGAGGGAGAAGATTGGTTGTGAATAGAATGAAAATTCGGGTGTGTGCCTAAGAAAAGAAAAGAGAAAAAAAAAGAGATGAAAAAGATCGAAAAAGTAATAAAAAGAATTGTCAAAATAAAGAGGCCGCACCTGTAGCTAGAGAGAAGGAAATAAAAAGGTGAATAAGGAGGGACAACAGTTATGTGGTAATAAGACGTCGGTGGTTCCAAGGAGGGCTTAGTCACTAACCCCTAAATGTATCCTACCTGCACCTGAAGCCTCATTACAAGCCAAAACAAGTCCTGTAGTGATCCTGAGCGGCTTTCTGAAGAACTGAAATAGAATAGTAAGGGCAAGCCTATGGTATCGCATGTGCATTATTTGAAATTGTTTGTGAGTGTGAGAGCTTACCTAGTCCCAAATCTTGTGTGTGGGATTTCTTTGTGGTGAGGGCACCAAGATTTCTGTATTGTCTACTGATTGTTAGGATAGCTGCGCGTGTGTATGTAGATTGTTCTATCATATCGGAATGACATGTTTGGATCCTTGCACGTTAGTGTTTCATACATTTGTGTGCTACAAGGGAGCTTGATTTAAAATTGAATAAGATGTTGAATGACCATGAGTTGCTAGAGACACGAGTTTGTTTTCTTAGTCGAGTCGTCTTATTATTTTCTTTTATGTTATGTTGCTTGAGGACAAGCGAACGTCTAAGTTGAGGGTGTTGATGTGCCGCCATTTTACGGCACTTTCGACTCCTTTAAACTAAGAACAATCATACGTTTTCAAGCAACCGTTGTCGTTTTTGATATTTTTATGTTGTATTTTCAGGAAATAGGGACAAACATGGAAAGGGAAGGAAATACGAGCAAAACGACATTCTGGATAAGAGTGACGGTCTGAGTGACGGTCCGTCACACATGTGACGGTCCGTCACATGTGACCGTCAAGTGGAGGCAGTCCACTGCCTAAGGGTGATGGTTCCGGCGACAGTCCGTCAAGCCAGTGACGGTCCGTCAGCCTGGCCGTCACACCTAGGCAGATCGCTACGCGGAATCCGAGCATTTTTGGGTTTAATTCCTGGACTCCTATAAATACCCTATGTTAGGTTTATTTTACATTATTATTCATTACCAATTCATTACCCAATAGTTTTAGAAGAGTTTTTAGTCGGGTTTGAGAGCAACAACACGTTTTCTTGTTCTTGAATTCGTGTTCTTGATTTGTTCTTGGGATCTTGGTTTTTCTTGTTCTTGGATATTTGAAGATTATTTTCATTATATTGTAAGAATCTCTTCTCCTTATTATGAATATGACTTTCTTCTCTTCTTCTTCTAGCATGATTAACTAAACTCCCACAACTAGGGTTGTGGGAGCCATGGCTAAAGTAGCGATATAGATTCCGGGTAGCGACGGGTTCAATATATATGATTGTCACGTTGTTAATCATTCATGCTTAACGTTTTCTAGTGGTTGCAAACATTAGAACATGCCTAGGTTTAATTTGCTTGAGTAAAGAGATTAAAACTGGGAAACTTGATTAACGACGAGGATTCGAGACTACCAACTCTCGTCTTATGATTAATGCTGTAACTAGATTAATCTACTTGATGTTTAGGATTGAAATATAAAAGCACACCTTTTCAAGTTCGAGAGAATTGAAAAGTAAATTCGTCTATTTGGTTGAGAAACGTTTAGATGATACCATTAATTCAATCACATCGTGATACGCATATAGAAAGAACCCGGTTAAGCTTAGAATCGACATCGTTACCAACGCCATGGTAAACACTTCCCTAGTTCATTCTCCTACTGATTATTTCTCATACATTATTGTTTGTTTTTGGTTCACAAGTTGATCACACAACCCCCCCCCCCTTTATTTACCGGAAATTATTGACCATTAGTCAACTAATTCACTAAAGACTTAACCTTCACCATATTCTCTGTGGGATCGACCCCAACCTTTGTTGGGTTCTATATTTGACAACGATCGCTTACGCTTCTTAATTGGAGTGGTACTTTGAGCGTTATCAGAGGGGTCACCTCACGTTTTCCAATATCTGTTTAACCTCCACCCCTGGTGAGTGTTGCCCTACCTCAGCCCCTGCCCCTGCTCCCTTCCTCTACCTCTGACAGCCGGGCCACCTACAGGGACCACTTCTCTTGCTCCATTGTTCCTTATGTTAACCATCTGCGGACAGAAGAGGGAACGAAGTCAGATATCAATTTGTATCACCAGATACCAATTAGAATCAAGTTATAGCACGAAGGGAGAAAGAAGATATAGTGTTCCTAAAGTCCTATAGCCTCTCGAAGAAAAGTACAGACCTCTCTACACCGTTCTGCAAGACTCTACTAGACCTCTTTTGGTATGACGAGATCAACAAACCTAGGGCTCTGAACCATCTTTGTCATGACCCAGACCGCCGCGAGTGGCACCCACCCAACACCCGGGTGAGTGAACCACCAACAACACCGAACTTAACCGTTCTAACAGCTCAAAACCAGTGTGCAAGAAAATAAACTAGCAATTTCATAACAATCTCAATACTATTATAAATAACCTGCAGAAAATCCCTCCCTAGAACCTGAAATTCATCGTACCAAAACACTACCAAATGTCTAGAATGTAGGGATGCAACCCTAAAATAAACAAGATTCTAAGCTCGAAACAAGTGGGCTATAACTGAAATGAAAGAGATCAAGGTAGCTCGATAGAAGCATCTCACCCTTGATATCCGAAAAATCTAGGGCTACAAGTGAGGTTGCGTGTCAGCCGCCGGAAGATTTCCTGTACTCACAACAATAAAAGCAAGTGCAAAATCATTACACAAACACCATGTACTAGTAGGATCATCGGCCAGCTCTAATAAACGTAATATGAACAGTAAACCATAACATAGTAAGGTACATGAAACATGTAGTAAGTCAACAATTAGCTAGATATTAAATCCCTCTCTAAGCTTATTAACACATGAACTATATAACAACTATTGACCCCACCCAAAAATAACAACGTATACCCTTTTTCACATAACCCAGACCCGCCAAGGATCCCCCTAACATCACCTAAGAATTAGACATGAAATCTCGGTCTAATCGAAGACCAACCTCACATTTAACATAAAATCACCCGGCCTCTCACAGACCCTATGCATACATCACAGTTCAAGAATGTAACCCAGTCCACTCATAGTACCATCAAAGAATAAGACAATGCAATCAAGACAAACCGTACCAGGCATGGTACCTGAGTCAACCATTAGAATTCCCATACCAGGCATGGTACCTGAGTTAACCGTTAGTATATCTGTACCAGGCGTGGTACCCGAGCCAACCATTAGTAATTCTCATACCAGGCGTGGTACCCGAGCCAATCAAATGTCATACAAGTCCAAATCAATCACAACCAATGAACAAACATACTTGTAAAACCAACAAGAAAACAAAGAAGTTCATTTCACAAAACCAATTACCAGACGACTAGACATTCACATTTCATTTCCTAAACATGCAACTCATACACTACTACGAAATAGTATGTGAACACATAATGCATATTAGAATCAAAACCATCACCTACCTCAAAATATTCCAAGCTCTACTCAACCGGAGATTTCCCATTTCCCAATGTTCTTGCCGGTTCTTGGTCTAAAACAATAGACAATAACCAAAATCAGTCTTTATACCCTACTAATTACCCAGATTATAAAAAATCCCAAACCCCAGGACAACCATGATCTTTCCACCTCTTTTCTAGGATTTCCCACCATTAATTCACCTATTCCTACCATTTTTATGGATACATTTAGAGAATTAAGATCACATGATCATAATCTAGTGAAATAAACAACACCTAGGAACTTCTACATCCTAGAATCCCTTTTCCCCCCGGATTCTATCATCCTAGGTCATTCCAAACTTTTCCCCAAGTCCACCCCTAGTAATTCTATAGCATAGGAAAGATAGTACGGATTTTGGAGAGTAGAATCCTTACCTTTGGGATGAAAAATGATGGAAAATGGAGGCAAATCACCCAAAATTGCCTTGCCCTTCTCCTAAAATGTCTTTCATGAAAACTGACTATTTTGGAGAATTTTTTGCATTAAATACTGTCACTCTCTGCTATAGTGTTTCCCTCCGCTATAGCGGTACCACCGTAGTAGAATCGACCATTATGGCGGAGGCTAACTGACATTGACTCTCGCTATAGCGGTATTTTCTCCTCTACGGCAGAGGTCACTATGGCGGTGTGTCAACCGCTACGGTAGTTGACACGGGATAGAAAGTCATAAAATCTCCCAAATTTGTCCACTTTACAACACACTCGATTTCCTTATGTTCCGGAACAATCCCTTCACATCAACCTCGATATCGGGAGTTCTACTTACCCGAATTCGATTTTGAAAAATCCCCCAAACTCCTTTATGTCTTAGCTAAATAGAAAACTATCTCAAATCAAGATATCTTACCCAATCTTTACCCGAATTTCCCTAGACCATACCTCACTCCAAAAGCAGCTGAGACTAGCCTAGCCTAGGATTTTTAACTCCCAAACCCAGAAGTTTTCTCACTCGAAACTTGGCACGAAAATTTTACCCATAATAATGATCCAGTCATTTCAAGTATTGATGCTGCTCCTTATTACCTCATCATCAGAGATGGAAGTTTCAACTTCCTCTTCTTGACATTCCATAAACATCTCATGATTATGGTTGTCACTATCAACCATAGCCATTTCCTAATCATGTGGTCTTGATTTTTCCTGTTGTGTCCCATTAGCTTCTGGTGGATCTTGTTCAGGCACTTGGGTTATGTTCTCTTCACTTTTAGTGGAGGTGATTTTCTTTGGGAGGCTGATAGGTGTCCATGTGGGGAGTTTTTTAATTTTATTTTGTTGATCTTATCCTTCAAGAGTCACCCCAGTAGGGATGGTAATTTTGTCTATAAACCTTTACTTTTTGACGAGGAGGTCAATGTTTTCTTGTATAAGATTTTCCACATTCTCTGAGTATGACTGCGTAACATTTTTGGGGTGTCTCACTCTAAGATTATGATGATGTATTTCAACCCTTTCCCTTTTCCTCTCATTGTTCTTGTTGCTTTGGGCTTTGTCACATGTAGTACTTTTACTTTTAAGAGTTGCGGTTTGTTCCTTGTTCTATTTTTGATCATTGCCATTCTTTTCCTCACTATTTGTCGTACTTACTTCAATATCTTGGTCGACTAAATAATTGAAGGTGTTGGTGTTCTGTTGTATCCCTGTGTTAGTCTCTGTGATTTTCCTCCTTTCCATATTGTCACTCTTGGATGCTGGAGAGTTGTTCCATTTACCATTGATTTTTCCTCTATTCTTCTTGTTTTCCACATTCTGCCAAGCTTTGTTACTAGCATGGTCTATATCCCCCATAGCATCTTCAGTATTCAACAATATATTATGTTCTCCCCCCGTAGTGAGAGATACTGTTAATTACTCGTAGACGTGGTGGCATCCATATGGATTTCATGAATTTTTCCTTCGATGGCAAGTGAATCTTGGTTTCCTTTTGAAAGATTTGGATTAGCTCTCTTGCATTCATCTTGGGTGTGACCTTGAACTTTGCAGAAGTTACAAAAGAGAGGTATAGTTTTATATTCAATCTTTTGGCTAAAAGTTTCAAGCTTTCCTTCTGTATTTCTTATGGCCACTTGAATATTGGTGAGAATTGGTTTCAACAAATCAATTTCCACTCTTAACTTGGTAGTGGTCGGTCGGGTCTTAGATTGGGTGGCTTTGTCCATTACAATGGGTGTTCCAATTAGTTCAACTATGTGGCAAAGCGCAACCAATTTGTAGTAGTGCCATGGGAGGTCGGGGAGGTTGATCCACACCAGGGCTAGAGTAGTCTTTGCATTAGGCTTGAAACCAGTGGTCCATCTTTGAATCTTCATACTGATACCTTCTCCTAACTGGACAAAATTGTAGGCGGCTATGGTGTTGTAGTCTTCTTCATTTTTAGCATCAATGAAGACGTGTTTATTGTCTTTAGCCCCAATTCTACTATGGCCCTTCGTCGGAATAATTTTGGCAAAGTCTGCCCTAATTTGATTAATTTGGGGCCAACTTCGTTCAAACTTTCCTATCAGTCGAATAAAATTAAGTTACAGATGGATTGAAAGTTAAAATAGACTAACTAAACAATAGAAAAGAAAGAAATTATATGATCTTACATAATAAATATTAAAAACGTAATAAAAAGTAATATAAATACCATGATCACTTTTTGAAGAAGTGATTTCAAGAAGTAACAACTTCATACACAACCAAGCAACTCCAAGACATTGATGAAAAATATTATTAAAGGAGCATTGTTTCTCACTTTCAAGAAGGATCAGATATAACTAAGTATTTATAGTCCTAGCTAATAGACCCTTGTGATCCCAAATAGCTGTTATTAAGACTAAGAAACTTATTAATAACATAATGCCTTTCACATTCTTCTACATTATTATGAGATTTAACCTTCACATGATCAATTAATTAGATGAAGCCTAAGCATCATATTCGTTTCATGTAGCTATGTGAGCTACTTAATTACCATTAAGCTGATTCATTGTACTACAATATGTATATATATACTTATTATTTAATATTTAGTTAATTAGAGGTTGTATAACATTTTGATTTAGTGTAGGGGTAAATTAGTAATCTAACTTTGCTCTTTGAAGCTTCCCACTTTTAGTATAACTAGTTTAGTGTACGTGCGTTGCACGTGTGTATCACAACAATATAAAAAATTGCATACAAAAAGGCAATAGAGTATATAATATTGCAATTGAGGCCGGTGAAGCTCTTCACCACTCACGTATTTAAATCATTATCTAATATGATTAGTGTACGCGTGTTGCATTATGTATTACGTTAATCAATAAAAATATATGTGAAACAAACATATCTTTGAAAAATAAAAGTCAACATTAAAATAAATATAAATTTTAATATCTTTACAAAAATAAAATAATACAATAATTGAGATATCAGAACAATACAATTAAATCTAATCTTCACAAAAAAAATTCAAAACCCGACAAAACATTCATTTACCACCAGTGTTAAGCAACAACAAAAAAATCTAGTAACAGAGTAAAACCTACAAAAAAATAATGCAATAATCGAGATATCAAAACAATACAATTACAATTAAACTAACCTTCACGAAAAATCCTCAAAACCCGACTAAATATTCATCTACAACCTGTATTAAGCAACAAAAAAATAATAATCTAGTAACCAAATAAAAACTACAATAAAATAATACGATAATTGAGATATCAGAACAATACAATTAAACCTAACCTTCATGAAAAATCCTCATAACCCGATCAAGCACATCTACCACCTGTATTAAGCAGAAAAACAACATCTGGTAACAAAATAAAAACTACAACAAAATAATACGATAATTCAGATATCAAAACAATACGGTTAAACCTAATCTCTACACAAAAATTCCTCAAAGTCTGACCAAACATTCATTTATAACCTATATTAAGTAGAGAAAATGACAGTAAGAAGAACAACAACATTATAAGGTCCTTCACACTTTAAATATATGTATATATATATATATAATTTTTTCTCCTAGAACAGTTTTTGAAAGAATAGTCGTCGTAAACCTAAATAAAATGAGACATTAATAAAAATAATATTAATTGATTAGTTAAAAGAAATTCTAATCCTAAACCTAAACTCCTAAAGTTATGCTTAAATCTAAATACTAATAACATAATCGTATAAATAACAAATTTAACTAAATAAAGAGACACAATTAATATAAATAATATTAATTAATTTATCAAAAGGAATCCTAAACCTAAAATGATGTTTAAAGCTAAAAATTATAGTCGTATAAATATATATTTAATGAATTCTATAAATTTAGACTTCTTGTTATATATTAATAATAATAATTGGAGAAAAATAGTAAAAAGACGATTTTGTCTAAAGGAGAGACTTTTAATGAAGGGCAAAAAGTTCAAATCACATTATAAGGTGCCTCACACTTTAAATATAGTATAGATATGATATATATATATATATAACGACTATATGAAATCGGTTTTGTCAATTTTATTTTTCTGACCTAAAAAGGTTTAGGTCGGAATATAATTTTCCCACTACTTCCTTCAAGAGGTCGGGTTTTTTTCACAAAATAAAAGAAAAATAAATTTTCACTAAAACCAACCTCATGTGGTCGGAAATTACTGACCAAGAATTTAAGATCGATTTTTTGTGGTGGGTTTTCCTTTTTTTTTAGTGGTGCTATATTCACTCCATTTACAATAAAACGTACACATAATTTTGCGTTAGTGGTGTTAACCTATTATTTACAACTAAGCATATGTCGGTTTGGATCTGGGCTAGAGGTTTTAAGCTTATTTAAATGGTGACCTCAAAAGCGGCTATTTATGCACTTCGCTCCATTTAGGACCTTTTATACTCTTTACTCCATTTTCAGGGGATGCTATTTGGATTGGGCTCCTCTTCATTATATTTTCTCTCAATTTTCTCAAGTATGTACATATTTAGATGAGTAACACTTGTCTAATATTATTCTAAAGGTCAAGATTAGATTAGTTTAGCAAACATCTTAACTATGATTAAAATATTAAATTATGAAAAGCAGTCTGTAAGTTTTATATGCAATATCAATCTCCCCACATATTTTGGTACTCATTAATTTCATTTGTAAATTTTACATTCAAAAAATGGTAAATGGTAAGCTCGTTCATAAATTCAAAATCTTAACAAAATTTAATAGCATCAAATTAGATATTATAATCACAGTACTTTCATTTATTCACCATCTAAACTAAATTACATGAATGAGATTTAAACTTAGTACTCTCACAGATAATTTCAATACTCAAATTTGTGAAAAATTGTTTTTTCAAAACATACTTCTGAAATGTCTATATTTAACTACTTCACTTGGCTAGTTCCTTCATGTGCAGTTTGCAATGCTTCTCAGATCTCTTTGGCAGTCTCACAAGCTGAGATTCGATTGTGTTCATCAGATCCAATCCCACACACCAAGAGCTTCTTGGCCTTGAAGTTCTTTTCAATCTATTTTATGTCGGTGTTAGCATATTCTTTCCTAGTTTTAGGAACAATCTTTGAGGTTTCTCCTTCAATCACATTCTTCATAGGCACGTAGAGACCATCACAAATGACATTCTACAGCTCACAGTCTTCAGCCATGATGAAATCATGCATCCTTGTCTTCCACCACCCATAAAAATTTTCATTGAACCTGGGTGGCCTAGTTGTTGATTGTCCTTCTTCGAGATTTAGTGGAGCGTCCATTAGAGATGATCCTTTCTAGGTGTTCACCCTTTTGAAAGAGCCTGCTTTGATACCAACTGATGGCTTATGTGAATCCACCACATCTCAGAGAACCAGTTTCCTCACCTGGTTCTGGTACTAATAACAAGATATAAAGAGTGAATCAACAAACAATAAGGATACATGATATTTACGTGAAAATCTCTTAGCTCAGGAGAGTAAAATCACGACTTACCACGTAGGATTTCTCAACAGCTTCACTAATCACCAAGCAACATTCGAATTACATACTCTTGCAAACTAGGAATTAAAATCTTAATCCCTACCTCCTTACAACAACTCTTTTGTAAAACACTACTGCAGTAGCGCTATTGCAAACATCACACGACTCAGCTAACTCTAGCTAACAGCTAAACACAGAACAAGAATGAAATACAAATAGGCCACCTACACATGCTTCTCCATGAGGAGTAGGTTTATAATAAGAAGAACAAAAATACAAAGACTTAACAACTAGTACCTAGAGACATCTTCAGTTAACACAAACAGGTCCCTAGTTGTTGAAGTTTTGTCTTGGAGAATTCACTGACGGCTCCAATGTGAGAGCAATCTTGGAGTTGTTAAAAACTACATTCCTTCTTTTCTAAGTTCAAATTCTAATAATCAGTAGGAGTTATATATCATTCTGATTTGGATTTGTTTTAAGGTTAATATTCTTTATCCACCCTTTGCTTCACACTCCCAAACTCTCTTTTGGTTAGACCCTTTATAACTTGTTTATCACTATTAACATCTTCCCATACTGCTCTCATTATAGAGAAATGAGAATGTTTTCAAATTTGCTTTACATTTGCGTCAAACTATTGAAGTTCAACCAAATAATTATTGAATCTGAAAGGTTTCACTCTTTTCTCCACAGACATCTCAAACTCTATGCTTATGGGACAGTGGTTAGACATGTGATGATTCATGACTATACCTTCAAGGGCAGGCAAGTTTGTAACTATTTGTCATTAATAAGTATCCAATCAATCTTTCTAGGTGTGTGACCATTAATTTTTCCATGTCTCCTGCCCATAGTTTTCAATTCAATCATGCCACTATCAAGTGCTGAACTTTTGAAATTTACAACTTCACCATCTACCAGTACTGGGTTGCCAGTCACCTTATCTTCGATCATGCAATATATTAAAATCTCCAAATATGAGTTGTGGTATGCTCACATTATCAGTAATCATTTCTAGTTTCACCCAAATAATCTTCCTTCGATGGCATGAGAAAGATATTTTTCAATCTTTCTTACACCAAGAATATAACCTTTCTTTCTAATTTATAAAGATACACTTCTCCTTTGAAAATCTTTAAGTGAGAGGAAATTTTACAACTCTTCCTGTCATATGCTTAGAGCATCCACTGTCCATGAACCAGCTTTGACTACTTTCTCTCACTCTTCCCCGTAAAAGAATCATTTGTTAAATTTGGGAACTCAAAATAACTTGGGTCCCCATGAGTGAAAAAAGGGATGAATAAGACTTCTTCTCGCTCATGATGGTAAAGTAGTATTTTTCTTGCTGGAACCAGGTTTTCCTGAGTTTCCTTTTATTTCAGCAAACTTCTGATTCTTCTTAACAACTGTGATTCTAGCACTGCAGGCATCTTTATGATGACCATTTTGGTCACAGTGAGTGCATATTAAATTATCAGGATTAGACATATAATTATTGTGGGAGTGTAGGGTGCATGATTTTTTAAAATCTAGACCTTCACGAGTATTTGAGTTCATTCCACTGACACGAGCCAAGACTTCTGAAGAGGCTGTCAAACGGAGGGACTTTTTAAGTTCAGCTTTAACCCTGGTCAGGTTCCCTTCTAGCTGCCTATTTCTTTCAAGAGAATTAGTGAGATCCAATTTGAACTTGTTGAGTTTTAATTCAAGCTCAAACTAAATGTAACTATCTTTCCCCTTTTCGTTAGGGCCATTTTGGGAGTAATTTTTTCAATTTTTTTTAGAAAAATTCATTTCAGATGACATGAACTTGATTTTTTCTTCTAACTCAAAAACTTTGTTGGACACATCAGTGTTTTCATTCTCAGACTCAACGATATTTTCATTTAGAGACTCTCTTTCTTTGATGAGATCCGGATATGCATTTATCAAAATATTTGCCAAAGATCTTAACTCCTTTAAAGGATAATCTTTAAGGTTCTGTTGAACATCAAGAAAGCCTACCTCCTCTATCTCTTCATCATCTGATTTGGCGATGAGAGTAAATAGTGAGTCAAAGCTTGAGGGTTCATCTTCAATAGCCATCATGGATGTGTTTTCTGGACCTTCATCACTACCTGATTCACTGGACGTGTCTCCCCATACTGCAAGGTCTTGCTTGACTACAATGTCTACAACTTTTCTTTGTTTGAAATTATCAGGGATCAGGTTCCTCATTCATCATTTTCACAATTATTTTTATGTAATCCTTGTAGTCCTATTTATGAAGTGGACAATCCTTGATAAAATGTCCAGGCTTCCTACACTCGTGGAAGCAATCGTTTTCGTTTGGATATTTACTTGTGTTTCCTTTCTTAGGAAAACCTCCATTTCTCCCTACCATCCTTTGAAAATGCATAGTGATGTAGTCCATCTCTGCATCATCTTTACTAGAGTCACTCTTTGCAGCTTTGAGAGCCAAACTTTTCTCCTTCTTTGGTTCTTGTCTTTCTTGATACTATTATTTCTTGAGCTCATAAGTCTTCAGGATCTTCATCAGCTCATCCATGGTAAGGGTTTAGAGATCCTTTGCTTCAGTGATGTCATTGATCTTACTTTTCCATGAAACTGGAAAAATAATAGAGTTCACTTCACAAATAGAGTTCCATCAAAATGAGAATCTTTCGAACGGGCTTGTTTGTCTTTATCACTTCACCAAGACAATAGAGTTCATTGATGTTGGAGATGAACCTTATGTGAATATTTTGAATAGATTCACCTTTTTTCATCTTGAAGAGTTCATATTGAGTTGTGAGCATGTCTATATTTAACTACTTCACTTGGCTAGTTCCTTCATGCGCAGTTTGCGATGCTTCTCAGATCTCTTTGGCAGTCTCACAAACTGAGATTCGATTGTGCTCATCAGATCCAATCCCACACACCAAGAGTTCATGGCCTTGAAGTTCTTTTCGATCTATTTTTTTCGGTGTTAGCATATTCTTTCCTAGTTTTAGGAACAATCTTTGAGGCTTCTCCTTCAATCACATTCTTCATAGGCACGTAGAGACCATCACAAATGACATTCTACATCTCACAGTTTTCAGCCATGATGAAATCATGCATCCTTGTCTTCCACACCCATAAAAATTTCCATTGAACCTGGGTGGCCTAGTTGTTGATTGTCCTTCTTCGAGATTTAGTGGAGCATCCATTAGAGATGATCCTTTCTAGGTGTTCACCCTTTTGAAAGAGTCTGCTTTGATACCAACTGATGGCTTATGTGAATCCATTACATCTCAGAGAACCAGGTTCCTCGCCTGGTTCTGGTACTAATAACAAGATATAAAGAGTAAATCAACAAACAATAAGGATAACGATAGTTCATGCACCAGGTCCATCAGTAGGTTTGTCAATCATCAAAATTGAGAGTGCATCAAATTAGGAGGTTCAGATGAACTCCCTTGCATGCCCCCTAGCTTCGTTGTGATGCAAAGAAGGTTTTCGTGAGTCCGATAGAATTACCCATGATTTTCAACTCGAACGTTCTATAGATGTGTGTGAAAAATAAGTGAAAAAAGAGTTAGATATATATTTCAGAACTCGCCCTCTAAACTCTACATTCATGTTTAAATCTTGAATCTCACTGCAGATTTATATATAATTGAAGTTGTGGGTCAGGTAAAACCTAACAACTTTCATTCAAATCTTATATATTTATATTAAAAATTTACTAAATATATATAAATTATTTTATCTAGAGTCTAGTGATATTATAATAATTTTGATGGGACAATAATCTACATTTACTTTCCTTATATTCACTCCATTTATAATATAGCCTAGTACATAATTTTGCGTTAATGGTGTTAACCTATTATTTACAACTCAGCTTATTGTTAGTTTGGATCTGGGATAGAGGTTTTAAGTCTTATTTAAATGGTGACCCCAAAAGAGGCTATTTATGCACTTCGCGCCATTTAGGACATTTTATATTCTTCACTTAATTTTCAACGGATGCTATTAGGATCAGTCTTCTCTCCATTTTCGCAAGTACGTACATATTTAGATGAGTGACGCTTGTCTAATATAATTTTAAAGATGAAGACTAAATTAATTTAAGAAAGCATCTTAACTATGATTAAAATATTAAATTTTGAAAAGCAACTAGTCTTTAATTTTGATATGAAATATCAATCTCCCCACATATTTTGGTACTCATTGATTTCATTTGTAAATTTTACTACATTAAAAAAAATGGTAAATTCTAAGGTCGTTCATATATTCAAAATCTTAACAAAATTTAATAGCATCAAATTAAATATTATTATCACATGTAGTATTCTTCCAAGTCTTTTCATTTATTCACCATCTTAACTAAATTAAATGAATGAGAATTAAACTTAATACTCTCACAGATAATTTCAACACTCAAATTTGTGGGAAATTGTTTTTCAAAACTTAGTTTTGGTATTTATCCTGATTTTCTATATATACACAAAACACGTACATTACTTTAGGGCCTAGAAGTCTCCTTAATTTTTTTGGTAATTTTCTTTGTTTCTTTAAGCGAATAAATTAAAAGTGGGTTACTTTAGTAACAAGAAAAGGAAATAACAATTGTTGCAACCTTTGTTTCCTAATTATTTTTGGAATCGGGCACACTTTCTCTGTGTATATATATAGGGCTTATACAGTTGCAACTTTCTATCTCCAAATATATATACTGTCTACGTTCTTCTTTGGTAGCCTAGGGTTTAAAGATTCCTCGATGATGAATAGTGGAGAAAGCAGTCGTTATTCATTGGGGTTCAAGTTTCATCCACAAGATGATGAACTCATTAGCTATCTACTCAAGTTTATCTGCGGCAAGCCTTTTGATTCCCATCACATTAAACAAGTAGAGTTGTATGGCAACAAGAATCCATCTCAAATATTCCAAGAGACGACGACGAGTATTGATGATCATGTCACCTACTTGTTTACGCACTTGAAGAAAAAGTCTACCGATGGCAAAAATATTGTCAGGAAAGTGAATGGAGCCGGAACATGGAAGGGATTGGACAAACGTAAAGACATTTTGAATAAAAATGGTTCATTAATAGGGTTCAAGAAAAGCTATCGGTTTTATTACGATAAAGGTTGTAATCCGGATCAAGGAATTGGGTGGCTTATGAAAGAATACATTCTTAGTGATACTGTAGTAAAGTCATTAAGACGACGTTGTCAAATTCAACACGAGGACTACGTTTTGTGTCGCATTAAGAGGAAGCTTGTCCATGATCATGATGACGGAGAGGGGGAAAATATTGGATCGGCTTGTCTCCAAGATATTCCTAGGGAGATAACGAGCCATGTTTTTGAGCAGCCTATGATAGGGTTTCCTAATATAGATAATGAGCACGCGGTCCCACAAGAAGAGCCTATGTACCTAGCTGCAGGTCGTGATCAGAATAATGGATTCTGTGACGCAACAGAAAATATCAGCTCGTCTTGTCTCCAATATCAAAAGCAAGTTAATTCTAGTTCAAATTCACAAGATATTCCAAGGGAGTTTCAGATAACGAGCCATGTTTTTGAGCAGCCTATGGTAGGGTTTCCTAATATAGATAACGAGTACGCAGTCCCACAAGAAGAGCCTATGTACCTAGCTGCAGGTCATGATCAGAATAATGGATTTTGTGATGCATCGGAAAATATCAGCGCGTCTTGTCTCCAAGAAAATCAAGTTAACTTTAGTTCAAATCGTCATATGGAGATGACGAACCCTGTTCTTGAGCAGCCTATGGTAAGGTTTTCGAATACAGATATCGATCAGTACGTCTTCCCTCAAGAAGATCAGATGGCCGAGAGAGGTTCTTATCATTGGTCACCTAATACTGCATTATCTGATCAAGAACGTTTCGAACGTGCGCAGGCTTGTGTTCCATTGGTTGAAAAGACATTATCCGAGTTGAACAATGATGATGAGTACAGCAGCCTACTACTCATGATGATGAGTGATAATAATGAAGATAATAATACTTCACCAATTATATGTTGTGATGAGATGCAAGTGAACTCACCCCTGGTTTTTAGTAGTCATGAATGCTTCTCTATGGATGAGATATGGGATAATGCATCGGAATGTCTCCAAGAAAATCAAGTTAATTTTGGTTCAAATCCTCAAGAGATTCATATGGAGATGACGAGCCCTGTTTTTGAGCAGCCTGTGGTAGGGTTACCTAATATAGATAACAAGTACGTCAACGTCGTCCCACAAGAAGATCAGATGGCCGACAAAGGTTTTTATGATTGGTTATCGAGAACGTGCCCAGGCTTGTGTTCCATCGATCATTATCAGAGTTGAACAATCATGAGTACAATTTCTGAACAAAGGGCGCTTGAAGGAACCAATATGATGATGAGTGCTACACTAATTATATGTTCTTAGATGCAAGTGAACACACCCATGATATTTAGTAGTTATGAATGCTTCCTTATGGAGGAGATATGGGATCAAATATACACCGCAGCAGCAAATTAGTGTTGACCATGACCTGAATCTTCATAGTATGTGATAAGTGAGGCTTGGGAAAAAACTTCATACTATGTACTCATTTTGATTCTCGAATTATAGATTAAATTTACTGTTTCCTGAGCTTCTAAAGCTAGAGCGTTCTACTTAAGCTATGAATTTTAATGTGTAATAATTGTTGGTTAAATATCATCGCTTTATACTTATCATGAAGATTTACTTGTAATCGTCTAATAGTGATCTTATTATATATAAATACATATTTTTTACACCGTATATATCTTAACCTCTTCGTTTTCTTTTCTAGCTAGTCTTAAATTGATCGAGTACCAATTAAATTTAGCAATGTGGATAATAACTGTACTCAACAATACAGATGAGTATATGAGTTTGGCTAAATTCAATAATTTTGGCTCTCGCTATATATGTGTTGAAAAAAATCATCAAATATGCACAAAAATCCAATTGTTGTTCCAGTTAGTATAGTAAACATGAACTACAAAGTGTTGTAGAAGAGAAATGAAAACATATTAATGAAATAATGAGAGGAAGAAGACAAAGGGGGAGTTTGGTAGAAGACAGAGTAAATCTTTGAAAGTGAGACCCAAATTTGTCCATTTTATCAAGTAAAGAAGTTGTTTATTCTTAAATTTGTGCGCATAGTTTATGAATACGTGAATTATAATAATCAAATAATTAGATTGTGACGAACCAACTTTCTTAAGATATATAATTTATGATAGAACTTAAAGGATAAATAAAGGATTCAACAACAATAGTGGAATTAAGTAATCAAATTATCTTGAATTTCGGTATAGCTGGCGAGCATTGACACCAAAAAAAGGGCTCTGAGCCTTTTAGTTATTACAACATTTGTGAGCTTGAGATTGCAAAGCGTAAATAAATTATTATTCAGTGAATGAAATCAGATGTCCACCAACAAGATTAAGGTAAGGCTCTATTTAGCAAGGGACAAGATTCGCAAATACACCCTCATAAAACTAATTAATTGCTTATTATTATTGCTACTGAGTAACGACCAAAAATAATCCAAGGATCTTTTGCAAGGCTTTGATCGCAACTAGAATAGGAATTTGACATCATTGAAATCACGGCGGAGGTTGGCGAACTCCTTTCAAGCTTCTTCGGAGATCGCAAGCTTCTCGATTCCTTCCGATCTGAGGGCCGCCGGAGAGAAAAGAAAATCCCAGAGCTGCTCCGCCGCCGATCGTGTGCACCACCGACGACCTTTACCGGTGACGTCCTCCGGCAGTGGCCTCTTTGCAGACCGTCACCACCAGCTCTGCGCCGGCCAGATCTGTCTCGGCAAGATCTGTTCCGGCAAAGATCTGCTTCTTCTCCTTTCTTTGTTTCCTTTCTTTTTCTTTTGTCTCGATTTCTTCTTCTTGCGGGTTCCTTTTCCGAGTCAGATCTAGCATAAATTCTGGTGACCAACCAGATCCCGGCGAACAACAAGATTCCGGCGACCAATTTCGACACCTCAACTTGCCGGAATCCAACCACTTTAGCAAGCAGACCGTCCTTCTCTCCTCACAGCTTGACCCCGGTGACTTCTATCCCTAGGCTTTATTTTCGTCCTCAGTAGTTGACATTTGCTTGGATTTTTTTTATTTTTTATTTTTTATCGCATTCTTGATAGCCTATTTAGGTTGACATTTCTGCCATTGCTTTAACACTCGCTGTCTATTTTTTCTACATTTTTTTTACATTTTACATTTTATATTGATATTGACGTGTAGTGTTTTCGGGAAGAAAATTATTGGCTCTATATCGTGTTTGGTAGTGTAGTTCCTGTCTCTTGTACCTTATTTTGCTTTTCTTGTGATATAGTTGTTTAGTATAGAGTAGTTGGTGGAGTTGGTTTATCCTTGATTATAGCGCACGTTTTAGTTGCTTTGGTGAATGATGGTCGAGTAGGGTCATGTCATCGGTCGCACTCGGGTTTGGGGGAAGGGTCGGAGGTGGGGCCGGGGGCGGGGGCGAGGGGAAGGAGAGGTAAGGGGGTTAAGGGAGAATCTAGGTTGAGAATAGAGTCTTGGAACATAGGGACTTTATCCAGAAAGTCCATAGATCTAGTGAAGGTTCTAAGGAAGAGGAGGATTAGCATAGCGTGTGTCCAGGAGACTAAATGGGTGGGCACTAAGACGCGAGAGGTAGACGGGTATAAGTTGTGGTACTTAGGAGGTGTGAGGAATAGGAATGGGGTAGGTATCCTAGTGGATGAGGAGTTGAGAGATCAAGTGGTGGAGGTTAAGAGGGTCAACGACAGGTTGATGACAATTAAGTTAGCCCTTGGAGGGTCTACTTTGAACATTATTAGTGCGTACGCACCACAAGCGGGCTTGGATGAGGAGGAGAAGAAACACTTTTGGGAGGTTTTGTACGAGGTAGTGGGAGGTTTGCCTGATACTGAGAAGCTTTTCATTGGAGGAGATTTCAATGGGCACATCGGGGCATCTTCGAGGGGTTATGACGATGTGCATAGAGTCTTTGGTAATGGGGATAGGAATGAAGGGGGTGCCGCACTCTTGGATTTTGCTAGAGCCTTTGGGTTGAGAGTAGCTAACTCTAGTTTCCCGAAGAAGGAGGAGCACTTGGTTACCTTCCGTAGTTCGGTGGCCAAGACTCAGATAGACTTTTTGCTCCTTAGGACAGGTGATAAAGGTCTTTGTAAAGACTGTAAGGTTATCGCAAGTGAGAATCTTTCGACCCAACATAGACTCTTAGTGATGGATTTAGAGATCGAGAAGGAGAAAAAGAAGCGGATTGTGGATGACCGGCCTAGGATTAAATGGGGTAGCCTGACTATGGCCAGTGCACTGGAAATAGGGGAGAAGTTGATGACTAGGAGGGCTTGGGGGAGTAGTGGGGATGTGGATAATATGTGGGATACGACTGCTAGTTGCATAAGGGAGACGGCTAGAGAGGTGTTGGGCGTCTCGAGAGGTCGTTCTGGCAAGCATTGAGGGGACTGGTGGTGGAATGGAGAAGTAAAAGGAAAGGTGGAGGCTAAAAAGGGGGCATATGCGAAGTTGGTAGAGAGTAAGGATGAGGAGGAGAAGCGAAGGAATAGGGAGGCGTATAAGATAGCTAGGAAGGAGGTTAAGTTAGCGGTAACGGCAGCTAAAACGGAAGCCTTTGAAAGCTTATACGTGGCTTTAGAGGATAAAGGTGGGGATAAGAAGTTATACAGGTTAGCAAAGGCTAGAGAGAGGAGGACTCAGGACCTTGACCAAGTGAAGTGCATCAAGAACGAAGATGGCAAAGTACTAGTAGATGAGGTACTCATTAGGAGGAGATGGAAGTCTTACTTCCATGGACTCTTGAATGAAGAGGGGGACAAAAGCTTTGGGCTGGGAGATTTGGCACACTCAGAGAGGCGTCGTGACTATGATTATTGTAGCCGTATAAAGGATGAAGAGGTTAAGGTTGCGATTCGTAATATGCGAAGGGGTAGGGCGACGGGGCCAGATGAGATTCCCATTAATTTTTGGAAGAGCTCGGGTGAGACAGGTGTGAAGTGGCTAACTGAGTTGTTTGATGGTATTTTCAGAACGGCAAAGATGCCTGAAGCTTGGAGATGGAGCACGATGATTCCTTTTTACAAGAACAAGGGCGATATTCAGAGTTGCAACAACTATAGGGGTATCAAATTGCTAAGCCACACTATGAAGGTCTGGGAGAGGGTGGTGGATTTGAGGTTGAGACAGATCGTGCCTATTTCAGAGAACCAGTTCGGCTTTATGCCAGGACGCTCGACTACAGAAGCTATTCATCTCCTTAGAAGACTGGTGGAGTAGTACAAGGAAAAGCAGAAGGACTTGCACATGGTGTTCATCGATCTAGAAAAGGCGTATGATAAAGTCCCTAGGGAGGTACTTTGGAAGTGCTTGGAGGCTCGAGGTGTACCCATGGCGTATACCAGATCAATTAAGGACATGTATGAGGGGTCCAAGACTCGCGTTAGAACTGTGGGAGGAGATTCGGAGCACTTTCCCATGTTAATGGGGTTGCACCAGGGATCGACCCTTAGCCCATTTCTATTTGCCTTGGTAATGGATGTATTGACGTGGCAAATACAAGGTGAGGTGCCATGGTGCATGTTATTTGCGGATGATGTAGTTTTGGTGGACGAGACTCGCGGAGGAGTTAATGTTAAGTTGGAGGTTTGGAGACAGACCCTCGAGTCTAAGGGGTTTAGGTTGAGCAGGACCAAGACTGAATATATGGAGTGCAAGTTCAGTGAGGCGACTCAGGATGATAACGTAGAAGTGAAGCTGGATACACAGGTCATCCAAAAGAAAGGGAGTTTCAAGTATCTTGGGTCTATTATCCAGGAAAATGGAGAGATTGATGAGGATGTCACTCATCGTATTGGTGTTGGGTGGATGAAATGGAGGCACGCATCTGGAGTCTTGTGTGATAAGAAGGTGCCTACTAAACTTAAAGGCAAATTCTACAGAGCGGTGGTCCGACCAGCTTTGTTGTATGGAGTAGATTGTTGGCCAGTAAAGAACTCCCATATTCAAAAGATGAAGGTGGCGGAGATGAGGATGTTGCGATGGATGTGCGGGTTTACTAGGAGAGATAGGATTAGGAATGAGGATATCCGAGACAAGATGGGTGTGGCGTCGGTGGAAGATAATATGCGGGAAGCGAGGTTGAGATGGTTCGGACATGTGAGGAGGAGAGGCACGGATGCTCCAGTGCGGAGGTGTGAGAGGTTGGCTATGGATGGTTACAGGAGAGGACGAGGTAGACCGAAAAAGTATTGGGGAGAGGTGATTCGACAGGACATGGCGCAGTTGCAGCTTACCGAGGACATGACCCTCGATAGGAAGGCGTGGAGGACGCGGATTAGGGTAGAAGAGTAGTAGGTAGAAGTGTGTGTAGGCTAGTAGGTAGGAGTGTTTTTCCTTATTGTCCTGACTAGTAATCGTAGTGCTACGCTTATAGTTTATTGTTCATGGATTCCCCGTGGTAGTATTTTGTGGCAGTGCTCTGTTTCTGTCTATTGTTTGTTACTACGTATTACTTCCTATCGTCTCTTGTAGTTTTATCTTGTATTTTTACCCTGAATCATTGTTACGTCCTTTTAGCCTATTTTTAGACTGTTTTGTCTTGAGCCGGGGGTCTATCGGAAACAGCCTCTCTACCTCACCTCTGAGGTAGTGGTATGGACTGCGTACACTCTACCCTCCCTAGACCCCACGCTGTGGGAATACACTGGGTATGTTGTTGTTGTTGTTGTATCTTTTGCAAGGCTTAAAGGAATTTAATCATAATAAGACAGAATCAAACTCTTAATGAAATACTTAAAGGAAAGATGCGGAAGTACAACGTAATCCAAACCCAAATGTTGTAAGCTTTAGCCACAAAAGTTTATATTTAATTGTGACTTTAATTTTTGTCACTAATGATATAAGTAATTAGTGACGATCAATTTATTATCTCTAATCAACCGGCGATTTAGTCATTTAGTGGCAACATAATTTTTTCACAAAATATGCAATGCTTAAATAGCGATTATTTAAAATTTGTAGTTGAATAATTTAACTATTTTCTACGAAAGAAATTTCATAGCCAAAATAAAATAATGAATCTTTGGCTACGCTTGTCTACAATTATAAGTGACAAGTGACAAATATTTTTTCAAGCGTTCTCTATAGGAAAAAACAAGATGAAATCATAGAATGATATATGACAACGCCAAACTGTATCTTACGAAAATATAAGTGACAATGCAAAAATAAAATCTAATGTGAGTCAGGGTCGTGATATCACAGAGAGAAATTACACAACATCGACTGTTTGCAGACGTTCAGTCTAGTAATAACAAAATTCATCTAGGGGCAACGAGCGTTACAAACCTCGTCTTGTTACAAAAGGGCATTGTCAACTAGAATGTCATGACTATACGGAGACAGTTAGTCAAACAATCGATAATTTGTATCGCATGTTATCCTTATCTCCAACACATCGTTGGTCTCTAACTCAATTGGACATCCAAAATGTCTTTCTTTTAGTTCAGTGATACAAAAAAAAATTTACATCATCATTTTCTTTCTAGAATATGTCATTTAAATTTTTATTTTAAAAAAAAAAGAAATTAGTAAAATAGAGAAGAACTTAAATTATAAAATTTTACGATTGGACGTCAACATGTTATACTTTCATGGAAATGTTAACTTATTAGAAGTTTGAATATTAGAACAGTAAAACAGTCTTAGTAATTGTATAGTGCTAAAAGTAATTTCGACAATGTACAATTTGAAATTTAGAACTGAAATTCTGAACTAATGGAAGGAGTGTTCTAACTAAAAGGGATTTGATATTAAAATTGGAGGAATATTTTCTTATTGGGTAAATCAAAATCGAATGGTTAACGACTGCTAATCGATCAATCGAAACTCAATAATGAATATCTTATTGATAAATTAATTATCTTTATTTAGTAACGAAACACTAAGTTATCTCTAAGTACATTTAGCAACCCAATAGAACGACTTGTTCCATCGTTATGGAAAAGTTAGGGCATAAGTACTTGGCTAAAAAAGTCTCTAAGATGAGAGTTGATAAAATCTTAAGCTAGGTGAGCCTTGACAAAAATATAGTGTTATGTGCTTGAGTAACGATCTTTGATTCATGGTTCAGAGTTTGATAGTGTAGTATCCATTTATGGATAGTCAACTGTTGTAGGATCCTGTAGGAAGTTTTGAGACAAAAATCCGATTCATGAAACTCCGGTTATGAAGATTACTGTGTCGGGATTGATATGTGATGTCTACAATTTAAAGTGTGTTATAATGAGGGGTTTTGAGTGAATTGGCAATGTTATAGAAATTACAGACTGTCGTGGCAAGATGGGATCTCGCCTTTACGAGTCACCATAGCAGAAAAGTTTCCACCATAGCGGTCAAGGGACCGCCATAGCGAGCCAGGTCCTGCCATAGTGAATCGTCGTAGTGAGACTCGGCCCATCGTGATAAGTGACGATGAAGATTTCTAAAACTTAAGTCAGTTCCTATGATTTATCCTCTCCCTTGTATTGACGACTTATTCAACCAATTGCAAAGTGCATCAGTCTTTTTAAAGATTGATTTGAGGTCCGGATACCATCAATTAAAAATTTTGCCTTCTGATATTCCTAAAACTGCATTTCAGACCAGGTACAAGCATTATGAGTTCCTTGTGATATCTTTTGGATTGACTAATACCCCAACTAATTTTATGTAATTGATGAATGAATTATTTAAGCCCTATCTAGACTCCTTTGTAATCGTGTAATTCATTGATGATATCTTATTTTATTCTAAGAGTGAGAAGGAGCATAGAAATCACCTCAGGATTGTGATGGGTTTGCTGAAAGAGAAAGAACTTTATGCAAAATTGTCCAAGTGTGAATTCTTGTTGTCTTTTGTATCCTTTTTTGGACATATAGTTTCAAAGAAAGGTGTGATGATAGACCCACAACAGATTGAGCGAGTTAAGAATTCAGCTAGGCCCACTTTGATGATCGAGGTTTATAGCTTCATGGGATTAGCCAACTACTACCGCAGATTTGTGAAGGGCTTTGAATCCATTGCTATTTGTCTGACCCACTAAACTCAGAAGGAGGTACCTTTTCTTTGGTTTGATGAATGTGAGGAGAGCTTCCAAAATCTCAAGACCTTGTTGACTACTGCTCCTATATTCTTGCCTTGCCAGTGAAAGGTAAGGGTTTTATTGTATTTTGTGATACCTCACAATTTGGGTTATGTGTTGTATTGATGCAGGAGAAGAATGTTATCGCTTATGCTTTGAGGCAACTGAAAGTGCATGAGAAGCACTACCCTACTCATGACTTAGAGTTGGCTGATGTGGTGTTTGCTCTCAAAATATGGAGACACTATTTGTACGAAGTCCGTTGTGAATTATTCACAAACCACCATAGTTTGAAACATGTGTTCACTCAGAAAGACTTAAATTTGAGGCAGCGAAGGTGTATGGAGTTACTCAAGGATTATGGCATTACCATTTTATACCATCTAGGTAAAGTAGTAGCCGACGCATAGAGTAGAAAGACTGATAGCATGGGTAGCTTGGCCTATTTGAAAGATATTAGGCGTTCGTTGGCTAGAGTATTCAGGCTCTAGCTAAAAATTTCATGAGGCTGGAAATGTCTGAGAGAGATGGATTGTTATCATGTGTTGAAGTGAGGTCCTCTTTTCTTGATCATATTAAGAGTAAGTAATTTAACAATGTAAAATTGAGCAAGATTCTTGATAAAGTATTATGGGGGGAGGCCTAGGAGGCCATGATTGATGATGAGGATATCTTGCAAATTAAAGGGAAGGTTTGTGTGCCACATGTTAATGATTTGATTTATACTATTCTAGCAGAGGCTTACTGTTCAAAATATTCCTGTTCAAAATATTCCATACATCCTAGTGTGATCAAGATGTATCGTGACTTGAAGCAACACTATTAATGGGGTCAAATGAAAAATGTAACACCCCAGAATTTCATCCAATTTTTAGAATTAAAATTTTTGAATTTTCTGCAGCTTCCAGGAATCACGGTTAAGACCACAGACCGTTGTTCAGAATCATGACCCGTAGTCTGATCTATGGTTTGACTTTCTGTGCAGCTTCCCTAATAATCATGGGTGACTTATAATAAGTCGGTAATCTACCAACTTATTGAGACTTTACTCATGAATAATTGCTATATTTTGATGAGTTTTAGAGGTTCTTATGGCTTTTATTGATGTATATGTAGGTACTTGTGATCCAAGATAGAAAACAAGAAAATGGACGCAAAAAGAGCCAAAAAAGAGTGAAGTGTGAAGTGAGCAAACGAGACAAAGATTCTACTGAGAGATGCGATGCTCGTGCGACACGCACTTGCCTTGGTGCGAAATGCACCTTCCACTGCATAGAGCTCGAAGTTCACTGAAGGATATGCTAAGGGGTACGGTTGTTGTGCGACATGCATAATGCCTTGTGCGAACCATACCCCACTTCTCCTGAAGCTTCCCAATTGACTTGAGTCACTGGATCACTGAAGAGGGTGTACGACACACACATGCTGATGTGCGAACTTCATATCGCGCTACACACCACCCAAAGGATAATTTTGTCTAAAGTTATGTGACTTTTTGGGAATGTTTATAAACCCATTTTAGGAACAATTGTAAATAGTTCTGATAGTTCTAAACTTTGAACAACATATTTAGCTTTGTAAACAAGTTTTCTCTTTTAAGAACAAGAAGAGGGTTTCTCCTAATTCCTTCTTCTCAATTCTTAAAACCATCATTTGTTTACAAATTGAGCTTGGATATTGAGAAATTTAGCTTGAATGGAAGGAAAATTGAATTACCCATTTGGTATATCTCTTTCCTTAAGTATGAATAGGTAAACCTCTTATCTAGGGATGTGTTGATGATGGGTACTTGATAAATGGGTGTCAGTGTTGCTAATTCTTATTTATAATTGCTTTATTGACACGGGTCTAGTGATTTCACCATATTTTAACTCTAAAATTTATGGTTGCAAACATTGATTTTCCTTACTTGTTTATGGTTTTGCTTGAAAGAGGAGGTCATAGCTTCGGATGTGAAATTGCTAGTTGGAACTTGGACTTCCATTTATATTGAGGCTAGAAATAGCTCAATTCAACGGAATCGCCCATTTAAGGGTCTAATGCTAGAAATAGTACGACCTCCCTAAATATTAGCTTGGTTGTTTAGTGATTAATCGATTGTGCTTGACTTGAGACTATTGAATATATGATTGTTGATCGAGAGATAAATAACTATACCTAAAATCAAGGTTACCTATGTTGTTTAGCATGAATTTGCATGAATAAGCAATCACTCTATCCCATGTTCGAGTCCCATTTGACACACATCCCTAATCGTCCTTTCTATTGTCTACTCCCCATTTTACTTTATTGTTTTATTTGTTGAATTGTGAAATTATGAAAGATTCTCATTTGCCCCCTTTTTATATTACTCACTCTCATTGTGAACTCTATTTTATAATCACCTAGGCTAAGCTCAAAATTCTCTGTAGGATCGACCCCGACATCCGTTGAGAACTATAAATGTGTTTTGCTTTAACGATCATTGATACCTCCTAATAGGAGAGTACATTTAAGCGTTATCAAAAATGGCGCCGTTCCCGGAGAATTAAGTTGTTTAGATTTTTTGATTGTAGATTTGAAATCACCTTGAGAGTGTTTTTTTTATTTGGTTTGTTGTTTGTGTTGTGATTGAGCAGACTAGTCCATGAGCGAGATAGGTGACAACGATAGTGTCAACGGAGGCTACATGGATGAAGAAGTTGTTGAGCCTGTCATACAAATGGGAGTAGGTGCAATCCGCCTACCCCCCACGGTGGAAAATGCAGTATTTCAAGTTACTAGCACAATGCTCTTTTTGATCCAAATGAAGGGTATGTTAGGAGGAGGAGCCCACAAAGATGCCAACAGGCACATCCGCAATTTTGTGGAGATATGTCAACCATTCATATTCCAAAATATCTCCCAAGAAGACATCCTACTTTGCCTATTCGCCTTCTCTCTAACGGGGGAAGCCACGATGTGGTTGGAGGAGTTGCCGGATAGGTCCATCACCTCTTGGAATGAATTGGTGGATGACTTCACAACAAGATTCTTCCCTCCATCGTGGATGATGCAGCTAAGGGATAAGATTACCAACTTCTGCCAACTTCCTGATGAGCCTCTACATGAGGCATGGTTGAGATTTAAAAAGAAACTTGTGTTGTGTCCTAACCATGGTTTGCCGGACCATGTCTTGTTGCAAAGCTTCTTTCGATCCTTGAACTCAATGAATAAATTCGTGGCCAACAATCTTTTTGGCGATACCTTTATGGATCTCTAATTTCCTATTGCCTCGGCCCTTCTTGAGAGAATAACCAACACTAACCAAGCTCGACACACAAGGTAGGCAGATATTCCAACCTCAGGAGTGACCACATCCATTCTAACAAATGATATGCGGAGGAAGGATGAAGAGAGAGATGAGACCATGGCAAAAATGATGACGCAAATAGACTTTCTTCTTAAGCACATGATAGGGGTAGGTAGTGCTAAGACCGTGAATACCGTGAGTACCCTGGAGATAAAGGATAGTGATGACGAACTATTGACCATCGCGGATGGTAAGCTTTGCCACTTATCGGCAGGTTCTCATCCCGGGTGTTATCGCCCAAGGGATGAACCAAGTTTGGAACAAGGATAAGGATAAAAATAGCAATTGGAGAGACCGAGACAAGGATGGTGATAGATACAACCACCGGAGTTTAAACCCATATATTCCTCCAAACAAATCATATTCCTTGTATCAACCAACCACAAGAAATTCCGGTCATTCAAAGATTAAGTACATGTTGTCCTTAGTTCTAAACAAGGTGGAAATGACAAACACCGGGGTTAGTGAGCTTAAAAGCAAAGTGTCAACACTTCATCAAACTGTGAGCTCTCATTCGGCTTCAATTAAACATCTTGAAGCCCAAACGAATCACCTCTCTTCCCAAATGAACCCCAGATTTAAAGGAACACTACCTAGTGATTCCACTGCAAATCCTAAGAACAATGCTCATGTCATAGCGATTGTCACTAGGAGTGGGAGAACAAGTGGAGTAGTAAGAGATCCTGTTATGGAGCCGGTTGTTATGGAAAAGAAACTTGTTGTTGAAGTCGTCATCGAGCTGAGTGATAAAGGAAAAGAGATCATACATGAAAAATATGTTGTAGAACTGGGGATTGGGGTGAAGCTTGGTGAACCTAATGCCCCGGTAAGTATTGATGGTGATGAAGAGAGGGAGGAGGATGAATCTCCTCCCCAAGTTGCTTTTGATGTTGAGGAGGATCCCCCTCTTGTGCAAAGCGTGCCGATCACACTACCCAAGGGACCTCCTCAGTAACCTCAAAGGCTTAACAAGAAGAAATAAGATCACAAGTTTAGCAAGTTTGTTGACATATTTAGCAAGCTATTGACAAACATTCCATTAGTTGAAGCCTTGACGCAAATGACGAGATATTCAAAATTTATGAAAGAATTGCTTAAAAAGAAGAAGGTGGTCGATGTGTGAATCATTGAGATATCACACAGTTGTAGTGCTGTGATGGCAAGCAATGTTGCTACAAAGTGAAATGATCTCGGTGCATTCACCATACCATGTACTATTGAGCTCTTTGTGTTTCGTAAAGCCTTGTGTGATCTAGGGGAGAGAATCAATCTAATGTCCCTAGCGATCTTCAACAAGTTAGGATTGCGTACACCCAAACCTACATCTTGAGACTACTCATGGCTGATCGGTCCATTAAGCATCCGGTAGGAATCCTATTCGATGTATTGGTAAAAGTCGACAAGTTCATTCTCTAGACGAACATCGTGATCTTGAATTATGAAGTAGATATGGAGGTTCCCATCATCTTAGGGAGACCATTATTAGTCACAGGAAGAGCGCTTGTAGATGTTGAACTCGGTGAGCTCAAATTTTGAGTTGGAAATTAAGTGGTGACATTCAATGTATGCCAACCCACAAGACCTCTGGATGACTTGAGAGTGATCTCGGTGATCGAGTTAGAGGGTAAGCTTGATGTTTCCTTTAAAGAGTGTGAAATGGGTAAGACGCCTAAGATTAAAGAGTTGCCAAGCCAGTAACATGTGATGTTTTGAGGACGTCGAAGGAGAAATTCCCTTTATTGGGATGAGGCCACACCAAACGGATTGGCATGCTATCCGACAATGACTAAGGTTGAGGTACTATCAACTCGAGCCGCAATATAAAATCAAGAGCTTCATGGGAGGCAACCCAAGTATCTTTACTTTATTTTTCTTTACCTTTTGTTATTTTTGGTTTGTTTTAGGGATGCATGAAGGAGAAAAATGAACAAGTACAAATTAGGTAAAAAATGGGATGTGCGGAGGATCGTGTAGTTCGCACAAGCCATTGTGCGCGTCGCACGGCCCAACACATGTCAAACCAAAAAGCTGGGAAGAAAACTAGAAATAAGAGGCGATGTGCACTGAGCTGTGCGGTTCGCACAAGACCATGTGCGCATCGCACCTCCACTGCATAATGAAATAGAAAGCTAGCCAAGTTTGGTGCGTGAAAAGGTAAGGTGTGAAATGACATACGATCTGCACAAGGTCTTGTGGGAACCACACATTGCGGAGCACCAAGGTAACCTTTAGTTTGTTATCTTCGTTTTCATCTTTTTCTTTCATATATGATAAATATACAAAAATATTTTGTTTTTGTTGTTTTGGGCTCACAATCTTCTCGTGCAGAACATGTCTTCTAGCAGGGGAAATATAGATAGGAGTTTGTGAACACCAATAGCTCCCTCCTCCTCCAATCTACCCTCAAAAGGGAAGAATAAAGCCTCATCTTCCCGCACCAAAGCCTCAGAAGAAGAGAGAGTTCGATTTTGAGTGAAAGGTATGAGGGTGATTTATTATCGTGACATGGGTAGGTCCTTCAACACAGAGCAAAGTTTCAACCTGGATGTGGTGGGGGATAACCTGCCCAACATCCCAAATCAGTTTTCCAACCATCAGTGGCAACCTTTTCAAGAGGTGCTCGGAAACTATTACAAGGAGCTAGTCTGGGAATTCTTTGCCTCATACCAGGCCATGCAAAATGCTAAGGGCTATAAAGGGGGTTGTGAAACTTTCCACGTGTTGGAATAAGTTATTGTTCGGGGTAAAAAAATCTGGATCACTCTAGCTGCAATTAATGCCATCTATTGGAGCAATCTAATTGAACCAACCCCTGAACTAATGGCCAAGCTACTTGCCAAGAACAAACCTCTGGAATGGGCTGCTCCTATCATTTCTCCTGACACACCTCTCTGGTCTACTTTTGGGGGAGAAATCCCACACTGAACGTTGTACTTTGAAGCACGCCTTTGGTATGATTTTGTTCGCTCCCACTTTATGCCTTCTCAGAATGACAAAAAGGTCACCCATGATGGGGCCATTCTGGTATCCTCAATCATGTTGGGGGACCATATCAACTTTTATAAGGTTATTGCCTTAGTAATCAAAAAGAAGGCTCGTAGGGGTGGTGATGCATTCCCCTTTACAGTGCTAATCACTAAACTTTGTGCAAATGCTAGCATTCCTTATTTTAGATGTGACGCTCCTACTAATTCCATTAGGGTGTTGGATCTTGATAAGGAAACTAACAGGGACACCCCTTATTTCAAAAGGCGTAGGGTGGAGACATCAGTGGAAGTTGAAGTTGATGACTCTGATGCTGAAGCGAATACTTCCTCTCCTTCTCATCTTGCTTCTGAGAAGCACACGCCCACAGCCACTACGCCTAGAGGACCATTGACCAAGAGTGGCCTCCAAGATATGGTTGACAAAAACATACAACCATGAGAGGCAATTGAGTGACTTGGCAAATGATCTACCAGGGTTAATTGACAGGGCAGTCAAGAGGGCCATCAAAGGAGTTGTGGATAGCGTGTCCAAGCTTTGCAAAAGGGTAGATGTCATTGAGGGATACGTCAAAACACTCCAGAAGTACCTTGACAAGGCAAAAGGTAAGGAACCAGTGGTAGAGGAAGATTTGAGCATCTTACCACCACCTCGTACCATTCATGGCCCCATGGATGACTCTTGCATCCCTTGCAGATGATGATGAGGAGCTGCCTGGTGATATGGATGCATTTCTTGATGAGGATGACCAAAATCCAGATTTTCAATAGGCCCTTAGGGCAGTGCTGGCCTAAGTATAAAGGCCACAGATGAAAAAGTTGCAGATGATGATGATAAGTCATAGTCCTCTAGGGAGTTGCACCCCTTCTCTCCTTATTTTATAGCATTGAGGGAAATGCTTCATTTTATGAGGGGAGGTGGTGGTGTTATTTTATTTTGTTTTTTGCTCCCATGGTGGGCTTGAGATATTCTTATAGCCCTTGTCGGGCCTTGTTGACATACTTAGTTTCTCTTGCTAGACTTGATTTGGCCCTTGCCGGGCATTTTTAGATGATTGTGATGATATTGCCCTTGCTGGGCCTTTTCTTTATGTTTTGTTTTGTTTTGAGCTTATTTGTGCCTTCACCGAGCTTGATTTTTATTTGTGATTGTGTTTCCGGGTTAGTCTTACACTCCCCATTGTTTCACTATCCGTGCTTTGCAAATACGCTAAAGGCCTACACTGAGGCTTGTTTTCAAATGATTCATGAGCGCGCAAATTGTTTATCACCTTGTTAATAGTAGTTTAGCAATAAACACTGAGGGTTTTCTTAATACCACGGTTCTTTTCCAAGGAGAAAAATATTTTCTTTATTTTCTTTTTATTTTCTTTTGTTTTGTGTCAAACCGGGTTGGTGTTTCCCTATGATAGATTGAAAGGTGACTTTCTTAAGGGAAAATCTCAAGTTTTATTTTAATTTGAGTCCATAGTGTGCTTGTCTCGAAATGGACCCACCAAAAAAAAATTGGCAAGATGTTTTTGAAAATGAAAAGAAAGAGGGAAAATGAATTTTTGAGAAAAGTATTCTCTTGTCATGACTTGAACACTCTCATTTTAGCTTGATCGATTCACAAATTAGTGTGTAATGAACTCAGAATAGCTTGTCAAAAGTCATTTATCCCAATTGATTTTGGGACTAATAAAAGAAGTCTTTTGGCATTTTTCCTTGTATGGTGAGGCTTTACCTTGATTCTTGTGTGTATGTGTCGTCTAGAACTTGCCCCAAATGTAATTCAAGGCAAAATTCTAGATGTAACCGAGCTTGGAAAATGACCTTAGGCCTTTCTTGATAGCCACTTCACCCAAATGACTTCCCTCGACATCAAACCTAGTAAACCCCTCTGGGCTTGTGACCATTCTTTGGCACCTTGTTTAACACCTTGACCTTTTTGAAACCTCTATCTTGACACCCGTCCTCCCTAATTTTTGAAAGTAAAAAGTAGGCTAAAAGCCTAAGTTTGGGGGAGGGCAATGAAAAAGACAACATAGGCAAATGCCTAAGTTTGGGGATGTATGTGATCAAGGAGGAGAAAAAAAGAGATGCACTTCAAGTGCAAGGAAGCACCTTAAGTTGAATTGAAAATTGCTTCAAAAAGTTCAATCCAATGAGAAAAATGAAAAGAAAGAATAGGTGATACCAAACAAAAGTGATACAAGGAGTTTTGAATGATCATGATAAAAAGGAGAAGCTTGGGTTGTGTGAGGGAAAAATAAGGTGAAGTTAAAATTTGAATATGTGAGCGGTGTTTGAAATAATGAGAAAGAGCATTAAGGAGGTGTAGTCACTTGAGCTAAATGAAATCCTCACCTTAGCCCTAGCCAACATCGGAACCCACGAGTCCTTAGTGATTTTGAGCTTTGTCACCCTACATTAGTGGCGATTTACATGAATGAAAGCCTATGGATCGACATGGATGCACTTGAATTTCCTTGGGTGAGTGAGAGTCTTCTTGGTTCTCTATAATCCCTTTGTTTGGTGAATTGTATGATTGTGAGTGGGATTCTCTCTTGTGGTGAGTGGCATCATGCACTCGAATTAAAACATGAAGTCTCTATGTCAATTGAGAGGAATAAATGAGACAAGTTGTGTGGCGAATCTTGAGGCAAACCTTGATGGTCCATGCCAATGACTTGAAAAGCTTTGCATCTTGTTTTGAATGACAAAAGTCCCTTGATTTTGAATGAGAAGTGAAGCCATTTTTTAAAAGGTTTTGAAATTGATCAATTGCCTTGATAATGTGGTGGTTCAAATTGAGATAATCATAGTAGCTGAGTCTTTTGTTTGAGTCTTTTTGTTTATCATTTTCTTAGTTTTTAGAATAGAGTAGTCTTTGGTGCTTTGATTGAGTTTTAGAGCATAAATCATTCCTTACCTTGTGAGTATCTTACTTGAGCACAAGCAATAGTTCAAGTTTGCGGGTTTGATAAGTCGGTAATCTACCAACTTATCGAGCCTTTACTCATGAATTATTGCTATGTTTTGATGCAATTTAGAGGTTCTTATGCCTTTTATTGATGTCTATGGAAGTACTTGTGACCAAAGATAGAAAACAAGGAAATAGACCCAAAAAGAGAAAAAAAGAGTGAACTGTGAAGTGAGCAAACAAGACAAAGATTCTGCTGGCATGGAACGCACCTTCCACCGCATGGAGCTCGAAGTTCACTAAAGGATCTACTAAGGGGTTCGGTCATTGTGCGATGCACACAATGCCTTGTGCGAACTGCACCTCACCTCGCATGAAGCTTCCCAATTGGCCTGAGTCACTAGATTACTGAAGAGGGTGTGCAACGCGCACATGCTATCGTGTGAACTGCACATCGCGCTGCACACCACCTGAAAAACAATTTGGTCCAAAGTTATGTGACATTTCGGGAATGTTTATAAACCCATTTTAGGCATAATTGTAAATAGTTCTGATAGTTCTGAATTTTGAACAACATTCTTAGCTTTGTGAACATGTTTTTTGTCTAAGAACAAGAAGAAGGTTTCTCCCAATTCCTTCTTCCAAATTCTTAGAACCACCATTTGTGTACAAATTGAGCTTTGATATTGAGAAATTTAGCTTGAAAGGAATGGAAATTGAATTACCCGTTTGGTATAGCTCTTTCCTTAAGAATGAGTAGCTAAACCTCTTATCTAGGGATGTGTTGATTATGAGTACTTGATAAATGGGTGTGGGTGTTGCTAATTCTTGTTTATAGTTGCTTTATTGACATAGGTCTAGTGATTTCACCATATTTTAACTCTAAAATTTGTGGTTGCAAACATTGATTTTCCTTACTTGGTTATGGTTTTGCTTGAAAGAAGGGGTCATAGCTTCGGATGTGAAATTACTAGTAGGAACTTGGGCTTCCATTTATATTGAGGCTAGAAATAGCTCAAATCAACGGAATCAACCATTTAAGGGTCTAAAGCTAGAAATAATATGTACTACCTAAGCATTAGCTTGGTTGTTTAGTGATTAATCAATAGTGATTGACTTGAGACTATTGAATATATGGTTGTTGATCAAGAGATAAATAACCATACCTAAAACCAAGGTTACCCATGTCATTTAGCATGAATTTGCATGAATAATCAATCACTCTATCCCATGTTCGAGTCCCATTTGACACACATCCCTAGTCATCCTCTCTATTATCTACACCCCATTTTACTTTATTATTTTGTTTGTTGAATTGCAAAATTGTGACAGATTCTCAATTCCCCCATTTTTATATTACTCACTCTCGTTGTGAACTCTGTTTTATAATCACCTAGGCTAAGCTCTAAATTGTCTATAGGATTGACCCCAAAATCCGTTGGGAACTATAAATATGTTTTTCTCTAATGATCATCGATACCTACTAATAGGAGAGTACGCTTGAGCGTTATCAACTTCATGGACCTTGGTTTAGAACCATGACCCATCCTATCATCTGTGATTGTAATCATTAGAGGACCCTCCTTTTGGGGTCTCAAAACTGCAGTTCAAATGATGACCCATCATTTAAAACTATTGGCCGTCCTGTAATCCATAATTCTTGAGGATCAGAGGACCCTCACTTTCCCAAGTTAAAGCCATGAGTCATAGGACTTCCCACCATTTCATTTCATTGACCATGAAATGACGCATGGAGTGGAGTTTTAGCAAAGTAACAAAAGTGGTTCCAGGAACCATGGATGATTCTACCATCCGTCATTTCATTCCACTGGTCGTGGACCCGTCCATGGTATTCCCCAATTTTAGTTTTTCAAATTTATTTTCCAGAGGTATTTTGTAACTTTCCACTCTTTTATCTCCTAAGTTAAGTCATTTTGGGAAAATTTAGAAGGGTTTTGTTCCCACTTAGCCTAAGTCCTCTTCCATTCTCTAAATCAAGTTCCAAAAGAGGAAAAATAGCTTAATTCTCCCAAGCTTCAAGTTAGGGTTCCATCTTCAAGTCACCATTCCCAAGCTCTAGATTAGGAAAGCTTCTAGTTCAGGTATGTGGGAATTCAATAAGGGATTCCTTTCACCCTTGATTTTACTTTGGATTTATGGAACTATAGAATTAGGGTTCTTACCCAATTTGTGAAATTCTTATGAATTCAATTAAATAGCATCAATTAATGGTTTCTAATCCTTTACTCATGATTTTATATGATATTCTTCAAGTGTTTCGAAAGCTCATACATTGAGAATGATTTCTAGAATGATTTCACCCTATTATATAATTTCAAGAAGAATTGACATGTTTAGAAAACATGACCTCAAGTATTTATAAAATTGCATGCCTAGTTTTTCAAGCTTTGAATTTTAGAAAAGAGTATATTTTGAACTATGACTATGCTAAGCTTTTAAAACTTATGATTTATTAATGGCATGACATCAAATATGTTCATATGCTTTTTGAACAGATTTGACATCAGATATCTCCATGAGTTATGATCAGTTTTGGCATCAGATATGCCCAGTATATATATATGAGCTACATTATGTTTTTAGAAGTAGTATTTAGCACTGAGTTATACGCGGTGAGAGTACCTTAAGTCCTAGAAATACGTGCCCCCATAGGTTTATTTAGCCCTTCAGTTGGGCATTAGAACTAGTGATCACGCCAGTAATGCCTCTATACCCTGACATGGTATATTGAGTCCTCTAGATGGGGCGTATATATTGGATTCCATGTAGCTCACATGGTCTATGTCGGTTATGAGAATCTCCCACAGAATTGGTTCCAGGCTTTTAATATATTTGACTCTTAGCTGTCAGATTTTAGACTTTCTATTATTACTTACGATTATAAGTATGTTTTCAGCTTATGATATTGCATTGAGTCATTGCATTACAAATTTTACTATTATCATATGATTTCACCTTTAAGTATAATTTAAGAATGTTTAACTATGAATTTTGCATCTCTCTCATACTCAGTACATCCTATAGTACTGATACATACTTCTTGTGATGCATCCTATTACAATGCAGATTCAGGCTCTCGATCTCAAATTCGTGGCTAGAGACTAGCAGGATTACTAGTCAAGATTGGTGAATCCTCATCCTTAGAGGACTTGTATCAGCTTAGCTATCTTATTGTCTTATTTTTAGTACTTGTAGTTAGCTGGGGTTTTGTCCCAGCAACTAATAATGTCAATTTAGAGGCTTTCCAGACATAACTAGATATTCAGTATTTGAGGTTTCAGATTGTTGTTCCTAGACTTATGTTTTATCTATATTTATAGAGTTGCCCTTTTGCCTATTATTAAGCTACCGCTCATTTGATTATGTTATGTTTAATTCATGCTAATGCTAGGGGTTAACTTGGGATTAATTGTGATCTCAGGTCTCCTGTTATGTCAAGGGTGTAGCCTCAGGGTGTGACAAACTTGGTATCAGATCCAGGTTTTAATAGTCCTAGGATGTCTGAAAGCCACATTAAGTAGAGTCTCTTTCATGGGTCTGAAGCGCACCATATTTATGAGTTGGAGACTACGAGATGTTTTAGGAAAAACTACACTTCTTTCATGATCAATATCATGCGGTAGAGTTTAACTCTATTACTCCTCTCTATCCAATCTTTACGCATTTCACATCATGCCTCCACGCAGGGCCAATGCCTAAAATGCTAATCCTCCAGTTCTAGACCACGAGGTCACTAATGCAGAGTTCAGGAACACCATTTAGATGTTTGCACATGTGATGTCCAATCAGTCTAATCAACAAGCACATATTCCTGCTAACCCTCATGGTGGGACTGCTGCTGCCAGAGTTTGAGACTTCATTCGTATGAACAACAATAGAGTTTTGGGGGTCTAAGGTTGGTGAGGACTCACAGAATTTCATGGATAAAGTGAAGAATATTTTAGAGGTGATGCAGGTTGCCGGTAGTAATAGTGTTGAGCTAGCTTTCTATCAGCTCAAGGATGTAGCTCACATTTGGTATACTCAGTGGAAGGATGCTAGGGGCGGGGATGCAGTTCCTGTGACTTAGGAATGATTTGAGGGAGAATTTCTTGATCAATTCTTCCCTAGGAAGTTGAGGGAGGCTAAGGCCAAAGAGTTCATGAATTTAAGGAAAAGATGTATGTCAGTTCAGGAGAATGGGTTGAGGTTCACTCAGCTTTCTAGGTTTACCCCATCTATGGTGGCCGATCTGAGGGCTTGGCTGAGCAGGTTCATTTATGAGGTATCTGACTTGGTGAAAAAGGAGTGCAAGACCACTATGTTATTGGGCGACATGGATATCACTAGTCTTATGGCCCATGCTCAGCAAATTGAGGAAGATAAGTTGAAGGAAATGGCAAGGGAGAATAAGAGGGCCACAATAGAGAATTCAGGTTTTAGTTATCAGAGGTCAAAAAGTGGACACCGCTCTTCTTTTTAGAAGAGGTCATCAGGACCTGTGCCATCATCAGCTAGTGCTCCTACTCAGGCCTCTAGGCCTAGGCATGATTAGGCAGGTAGAGGATCAGGTTCTCATTCGCAGGAGAGTGTTACAAAGGGAACTCACTACCCTATTTGCAATAAGTATGGTAAGATTCACCCTGGTGAGTGTATTGCTGGAAGAGAGAGATGTTTTGGGTGTGGATAGATTGGTCATAAGATCAGGGATTTCCCTTCAGCTAAGAATGGAAATGGCGGTGGCAGGACACAGTCTACTTCAGCAGCCCAGTAGGGTACCACTTTTAGCACTAGTAGCGGTCCGCTCCAGAATTGTCTTTATGCTATGTCATCTCTCCGGGATCAGGAGAGTTCCCCCGATGGTGTCACTTGTATGTTACAAGTTTTCTCTCTCAATGTTTATGCTTTACTAGACCCTGGAGATTCTTTGTCATTTGTAACCCCTTATGTTTCTTATAAGTTTGGAGTCAGTCCAGAATAACTCTTAGATCCCTTTCATGTTTCTACTCCAGTTGGTGAGTCAGTCCTAGCCCAGAGGGTATATAGAGATTGCCCTATCTCAGTCCTTCACAGAGTTACCTCAGCCGATCTAGTAGAGTTATAAATGACTGATTTTGATGTTATTCTTGGTATGGATTGGTTACATGCATGTTATGCCTTGGTTGACTGCCAAACCAGAATAGTCATCTTTAAGTTTCTTAATGAACCTATCTTAGAGTGGCAGGGTAGTCCTTCATCCTCGAAAGTTTATTCCATATCGTATCTCAAGGCTAGGAATATGATTTCTAAGGTTTATGTCTATTATATAGTTTGGGTTATAGATTCAAAGTTTGAAACCCCATCTCTCCAGCCAGTTCTTGTTGTAAATGAATTCCCTGAACTGTTTTCTAAGGATCTACCCAGAGTGCCTCCCGAGCAGGAGATTGACTTTGGGATAGACCTTCTCCCTGATATGCAACCTATATCTATTCCTCCTTACAGAATAGCTCCAGCAGAGCTTAAGGAATTGAAAGAGCAGTTGAAAGACCTTATAGATAAGGGTTTTATCAGGCCTAATATCTCTCCATGGAGTGCTCTAGTCCTATTCATACGGAAAAAAAAGATTTCTCTCAGAATGTGTATCGACTACCGTCAGTTGAATAAGGTCATAATCAAGAATAAGTATTCCATTCCTAGGATAGATGACTTGTTTGACCAGCTTTAGGGTGCCATCTATTTCTCTAAGATCGACCTCAGATTCAGTTATCATCAGCTCAGAGTTAGAGAGTGTGACATTTTGAAGATAACCTTCAGAACTCGGTATGGTCACTATGAATTTGTGGTTATGTCTTTTGGACTAATAAATGCTCTTGCAGCCTTTATGGATTTGATGAATAGGGTATTCAAACAGTATTTAAATATGTTTGTGATTGTTTTTATTGATGACATTCATATTTACTCTCAGAGTGAGAAGGAGCATGCAAATTATTTAAGAGTCGTGTTGCAAACTCTCAAGGATCGATAGGTATTTGCTAATTTCAGCAAGTGTGAATTTTGTATGCAGTCTGTTACTTTTTCTGGGTCATGTAGTGACTAGAGAGGGAATTCGAATTGATTCTAAAAAGATTGAGGCAGTGAAGAACTGGCCTTGACCCACTTCCCCGACAGACATTAGGAGCTTTTTGGGTTTATCTAGTTACTACAGGAGATTTATGGAAGTATTTTCATCCATAGCTGTCCTATTGACCCGGCTGACCCAGAAGAAGGTTAAGTTTTAGTGGTCTGGTAAGTGTGAGAAGAACTTCGAGGAATTAAAGACTAGGTTGAACACATCTCCAGTTTTGGCCCTACCCGAGGGTCTAAATGGATTTGTTGTGTATTGTGATGCATATAGAGTTGGTTTGGTTTGTATTTTGGTGCAGCATGGTAAGGTAATTGCTTATGCTTCCCAACAGCTTAAGATTCATGAGAAGAACTACCCGACTCATGATCTTGAGTTATCAGCAGTGGTTTTTGCTTTGAAAATTTTGAGATACTACTTGTATAGTGTCTATGTGGATGTGTTTACCAATAATAAGAGCCTCCAGTATGTGTTCACTCAGAAGGAATTGAATCTTCGTCAGAGGATATGGCTGAGCTTCTAATGGATTATGATATGAGTGTGCTTTACCATCCGGGTAAGGCTAATGTAGTGGTTGATGAACTTAGTAGGCTATCTATAGATAGTGTGTCACTAGTTGAGGATGGAAAGAAGGAATTGGCTAAGGATGTTCATAGGCTTGCTTGATTAGGAGTTCGCCTTACAGATTCAGCGAATGGTGGTGTTATTGTTTAGAATGGGTTCGAATCTTCGCCGGTAGTTAGAGTGAAAGAGAAACAAGACAGTGATCCTATTTTGCATCAGTTGAAGGGTGCAGTCCATCAACAGAGGGTAGAGTTTTTCTCCCAAGGGGGAGATGGTGTTCTTCGATATCAGGGTCAATTGTGTGTTCGTAATATAAATGGGGTGAGACAGCGAATCTTGACAGAGGCTCATAGCTCTAGATATTCTATCCACACCGGTGCCACCAAGATATATCATGACCTATGGGAAGTCTATTGGTGGAATGGCATGAAGAGGGACATCACAGATTTTGTGGCTAAGTGTCCACAAGTGAATGTAGAACATCAGCGACCAAGTGGTATGACTCAGGATATTAACCTTCCTACTTGGAAGTGGGAAGCGATTAATATGGATTTCATTACAAGCTTACCTCGTACTCGCACATAGTATGATTCTATTTGGGTGATTATCGATAGGATGACTAAGTCAGCCTACTTCTTGGCTGTCAAGACTACTGATTCAGCAGAAAATTATACCATGATCTACATTTGTGAGTTAGTAAGGTTTCATGGAGTTCCATTATCTATCATCTCAGATATGGGCCCTCAGTTTACATCCTAGTTTTGGATGTCACTTCAGAAAGGTCTTGGTACTCAGGTTAATCTTAGCACAACTATTCTCCCGCAGACAGATGGTCAGGCAGAGCATAATATTCAGACCTTAGAGGATATGTTGAGAGCTTGTGTGATTGATTTCAAAGGTAATTAGGATGATCACTTACCTCTTATTGAGTTTTCCTACAACAACATCTTTTATTCTAGTATTCAGATGGCTCCCTATGTGGCACTTTATGAGCAGAGGTGTAGATATCCTATTGGTTGGTTCGAGATATGTAAAGCGGCCTTGATAGGTCTAGATTTAGTTCATGAGACTATGGAGAAACTTCAACTTATTAGGGAGAGGTTGAAGACCGCTCAGAGTCGACAATAATCATATGTGGATGTTAGGAGGAGAGACTTAGAATTTGATGTGTATGATTGGGTATTTTTAAAGGTGTTGCCCATGAAGGGTGTGATGAGATTTTGAAACAAGGGGAAGCTTTAGTCCCCGATATATAGGTCCCTATAGGATTTTGAGGAGGGTTAGTAGTGTGACTTATGAGTTAGAGTTGCCAACCGAGCTAGAAGTGGTTCATCAAGTCTTCCATGTTTCCTTGTTGAAGAAGTGTGTTGGCGATCTGACCTTTATTGTACCTTTAGAGGATGTGGGCATGAAGGATAGCCTCACTTATGAAGAAGTCCCCATTGAGATTCTTGATCATTAGATTCAGAGGTTGAGGAACAAAGAAGTCGCTTCAGTGAAGGCTCTTTGGAGGAACCAGCTAGTTAAGGGAGCTACTTCGGAAGTAGAAACAACCATGAAGTCCAAGTACCCTTATCTCTTCCCTTCAGATCCTGTTTCAGCTTGAGGTAATAGTTCCCTCCTTAATACATCCCTCCTATTCTATTTCATCAGCCTTTCTCACTATCCTAGTATGAATTCATGTTTTACGAAGTTAGTCTGGTCATGTTTTAAGTTAAAATCTCCATCATTATGCCTTTATGATAGCTTTTCATGTTCTGTTGGTTGGTATTACTATTTTCTCTCCAAGCTTCCCTTACTTAGTCTTCATTCGAGGATGAATGATCCCAACGGGGAAATGTTATAACAACCTGAATTTCGATTCAATTTTTAAACTTAGAATTTATGAATTTTCTGTAGCTTCCAGGAATCACGGTTAAGACCATGAATTGTCTTTTGAAATCATGACACATAGTCTAATTTGTGGTTTTCCCTTCTGTGCAGCTTCCCCAAAAATCATGGGTGACTTCACAGTCTATGATTTAGAACCACGACCAATCATGTCATCCATGATTCAGATAATCAGAGGACCCTTCTTTTGGGATCTCAAAACTACAGTTCAAATTATGACCCTTCATTTAGAACCACTGGTCATTGTGTAATCTGTAATTCTTGAGGATCAAAGGACTCTCACTTTCCCAAGTTAAAATCACGACTCACAGGACTGTTCGTCATTTCATTTCATGGACCGTGAAATAAATCGTGGAGTGGAGTTTCAGCAAAGTCACAAAAGTGGTTCCAGGAACCAAAGATGATTCTATCGTCTGTCGTTTCATTCCACTGGTCGTGGACCATCCATGGTTTTCCCTGATTTTAGTTTTTTAGATTTATTTCCCAGTGATATTTTTGTAACTTTTGACTCTTTTAACTCCTAAGTTAAGTAATTTTAGGCAAATTTAGAAGTGTTTTGTTCCCACTTAGCCCAAGACCTCTTCCACTCTCTAAATCAAGTTTCAAAAGAGGAAAAAGAGCTCAATTCTCCCAAGCTTCAAGTTAGGGTTCCATCTTTAAGTCTCCATCCCCAAGCTCTAGATTAGGAAAGCTTCAAGTTTAGGTATGTGGGTATTCAATAAGGGATTCTTTTCACCCTTATGCCCAAGACCCTTGATTTTACTTTGGGTTTATAAAACTATGAAATTAGAGTTCTTACCAAATTTTTTAAATCTTTATGAATTCAATTTAATAGCATCAGTTAATGGTTTCTAATCCTTTACCCATGATTTTATATGAGATTCTTCAAGTGTTTCAAAAGCCCATGCATTGAGAATTATTTCTAGCATGATTTCTACCTATTGCATATTTTCAAGAAAAATTGGCATATTTAGATAACATAACTTCAAGTATTTATGAAATTGCAGCCTAGTTCTTCAAGCTATAAATTTTAGAAAAGAGTATATTTTGAACTATGGCTATGCTAAGCTTTTACAACTTATGATTTATGAATTGCATGACATCAGATATGTCTATATGCTTTTTAAAGAGATTTGACATCAGATATGTCCATGAGTTATGATTAGTTTTGGCATCAGATATGCCCCAGTATATATATATATATAAGTTACAGTATGTTTCTGGGAGAAGTATTTAGCACCGAGTTGGACGGGGTGAGAGTAATACCCTAAGTCCCAAACTACGTGCCCATGTAGGTTTTTTTAGCCCCTCAGTTGGGCATCAAAACTAGTGATCACGCCAGTAATGTCTCTATACCCTAGCAAAGTATATTAGGTCCTATCGATGGTGCGTATATATTGGATTCCATATAACTCACATGGTCTATGACGGTTATGATAATCTCCCACAGAAATGGTTTTGGGGATTTTAGTGTATTTGACTCTTTGCTTTAAGATTTCAGACTTTCTATTATTAGTTACGATTATAAGTATATTTTCAGCTTATGATATTGCATTGAGTCATTGCATTACAAATTTTACTATTATTATATGATTTCAGCTTCTAGTATATTTTGAGCATGTTTTACTATGGATTTTGCATCTCTCGCATACTCAGTACATTCTATAATACTAACGCATACTTCTTGTGCTACATCCTATTATGATGCAGATTCAGGCTCTCAATCTCATATTCGTGGCTAGAGACTAGTAGGATTTTCAGTCAAGATTGGTGAGTCCTCATCCTTCGAGGACTAGAATTAGTTTAGCTATCTTATTGTCTTTCTTTCAGTACTTTGAGTTAGTTGGAGTCTTGTCCCAGCAACTCATAATGTCAGTTTAGAGGGTTTCTAGACATAGCTAGATATTCAGTATTTGAGGTTTCAGATTATTGTTCCTAGACTTATGTTTCATCTATATTTATAGAGTTGCCCTTTTGCCAATTATTAAGTTTTTGCTCATTTGTTTATATTATGCTTATGTCAAGTTAAATGTAAAGGGTTCACTTGGGATCACTTGTGGTCTTGGGTCCTGTGTTATATCAAGAGGGTAGCCTCGGGGAGTGACAAAAAAAGACATTGTTGATTTTGTGGCTAAGTATCAGAACTGTCAGCAAGTGAAATATGAGCACTAGAAGCCTGGTGGAACTCTTTAGAGAATGTCTATTCCTGAGTGAAAGTGGGAAATAATAGCCATGAATTTTGTGGTTGGCCTTCTCAAGACTTTTTGAAAATATTATAAGATATGGGTTATTAAGGATAGATTGACAAAGTTTACGCACTTCATTCCTATTCAGGTAACTTACAATGCAGCTAAGTTAGCAAAGATTTACCTCAAGGAGGTGGTTTGATTACATGGGGTTCCTATCTCTATTATCTCGGATAGAGGCACCTATTTTATCTCTAACTTTTGGGAGAAACTTTATGAGAAGTTGGGCACTAGGTTGTACTTGAGTACAACTTTAGTAACTCCCTGAAAATTCTAAGCTAAGATTCGAACCTGAACTCGATGATTTCTAATGGATCATAGGTGTTAATATCCATTCTTAAGTGTGTGAAGTGTATTAGATATGAATTAAGGTCATAAAAATCCCCTAGCTTAAAATTTAGTTGAAAGCTTCCTTACCGATTGAGTTTTAGTATATGATTTTTCATGAGTCAACTTCAAACGATCATAACTCCTATAATATGAAGAGTTAGGTGGCCTAGTATCCACTAACATAAAGTTATTCAAGTCTTCGATCCAACTCCACCGATCGTGCATTAATACGAGTCCGCAGTAAAATGTTATCATCATTTTACTAAAATATGTATGCCTGTCAAAATGATACACAATAACCACGAGAGTCATCTATGGCTCGTGGATCAAACCATTCCCCATGGTTTAAGTCCGTAAAATTGAACCTGTAGATCAGTTTTTGGCATGACATTCATGAGGTTGATCCACGGGTAGTGAATCAAACCACAAATTGTGGTTTCCCCTCGTGGAAATCAGTCCAGAGGCCTGAAAGAGGTCTGAGATCCACGACCTCTATCAATAGATCGTGGTTAATTCCACGGGCTGTGATTCATGTCCGTGGAAGCCTATGACGAATTATCAGAAGTTTTTCAGACTCTTTTTCTGAGGGGTATTTTTGTAATTTTCCACTCTTTTAACTCATATACTAAGTCATTTTAGGCCTATTCATAGGGTATTTACTCATACTTAGTTAGATTTCTCCTCATTCCTTCAATCTAACCTCAAGAACATAGAAAATAGATTCGTCTCTCAAGCTTCAAGGTCTAGGGTTCCTTCTCCAATCCTCCATCCTGAAGTCCCAAGTTAGGAAAGCTTCAAGTTCAGGTATGTGGGTATTCAATAAGGGATTTCTTCCACCCTTATACCCAAAACACCACTTCTCAATTTGATTTCTATGAATTCTGAAGTTAGGGTTCTTACCCAATTCTCATGGGTTCTTCTATAAATGGTATTTCTTATGATTTCCTATGAATTCTAATTCTAAATTGCATGAGTTTTTACAAGTGAATTCCTATCTCATGATTTGAATGCTAACTCTAGCCCAATTTTTGCATGCATGGTTGATTTAAGCAAATTAACATATTTTGTTAGCATGACCTCATGAATTTTAAGAAATTGCAAGTCTAGTTCCTATTTTATGAAATTATATCAGATTATATATTTGAACTAGTGTCTGCAAGCTTTTAAGATATGATCTATTATGAAAGTCATGACATCCTAATGTACCATCAATGCTCATGAACTATTTCTCATAACCAAGGTTTGTGAGTAGTATGACGATCCGGGTTTACCAATATGACTTTGAACAAGTTTTGACATCTAGATATGTCGTATGTATGTGAGCACTATGATTTTTTCTGGGAGTAGTATTTAGTACCGATCGATGAGGGTTCTAGATAACGAAAGTCCAAAACTACGTTGCCACCGTTTGTTGCCCTCTGTGGCTTATGCAGGATCCTTATGAACATGATTCTAACCTTGGTCAGTTAGGACAACCTTTTTCAGTGTGGGTATATAACACTGGACTCCATGGTGCTCAACATGGTTTATTGTCGGTTAAGAGAAACTCCCACAAGAATGATTTTAAGTTACTAAGTTACATGATATTCAGTTTTCAAGCTTTACCCATTGCTTTATGACTTATGCTTAAACTATGACTCTTACTTATGATTTAACTTGAAGTCCTTATACTATGATTTCTCCTACTAATGCATGATTTAAGTTTTAAGTATGTTTTTAAGCATATTTTGTCATGATTTTGCATAAGCTCGCATACTCAGTATATTCCATAGTACTAACCGCATACCTCTTTGTGCTGCATCCTATTATCCAAGAGAAGATCCTAGCGGCTCAAAGCGGACAACAGGAATATGCGAATAGGAAGGTGAGAGATATGCATTTCATGGAAGGTGAGCAAGTCTTGCTCAAGGTTTCATCCATGAAGGGTGCTATGAATTTTGGTAAAGGTGGGAAGCTAAGTCCAATATACATTGGACCCTCCAAGATACTTCAGAGTGTGGGGCTAGTGGCCTATAGATTGGTTTTGTCTTTGAGGTTTTTGAGAGTTCATCCCTTATTTCATGTGTCCATGCTTAAAAAGTACCACGAAGATGGTGACTATATAATTCGCTGAGATTCGATCTTATTGGATGAAAACCTCTCTTATGAAAAGAAAGCTATTGCTATTATTCTAGATAGAGATGTCCAGAAATTGAGGATTAAGGAGATTGTTTCTGTGAAGGTCCAGAGAAAAAACTATCATGTGGAGGAGGCCATTTGGTAGACCAAAGCTAACATAGTAGAAAGTATCCACACTTGTTCACCAATTTAGGTAATTCTCATTTTCTCTTATTTTCTTCTTGTTGTCATTTGAGGATGAATAATTTTTTAATTGGTATCTAATAAAATGACCTGTTCTATTATTATGGTAAAATTAGGGAATAAGTACCAGCTAAAAAAGTCCCTAAGATAAGAGTTTATAAAATCTTAGGCTAGGGTGAGCTTTGACAAAAATCTAGTGTTATGTGTTTGAGTAACAATTCTTGATTCATGGTTCGTAGTTTGATAATGTAGAGTCCATTTATGAATGGTCAACTACTGTAAAATCCAGTAGGAAGTTTTGGAACGAAAATCAGATTCATAGAACTCTAGTTCAGATGGTTACCATGTCAGGGTTAATCCGTGATGTCTAGAATTTGAAGTGTATTGTGAAATGAGGGGTTTTGAGCGAGTTGGCAATGTTCTGGAAATTGCATATCATCATGATGAGATGGGGTCTCGTCGTTATGAGTCACCATAGCAAAATTATTTCTTCCATAGCGGTCAAAGGACCGGCATAGCAAGTCATGTCCCACCATAATGGATCACCATAGCAAGACTCGGCCCACCGTGATGAGTGACGGGGCAGGTTTCTGAATTTTAAGTCAGTTTGTTTGAGTTATTTCCCACAAGTTGCGTTCTAGAGCGCCAAGAGGTAATTTTCCCAAGAATTAGGGCATTTTTTCATTCGAGGTAAGTTACTGTAAACCTCTTCGTTTATCAATCATTAATTCTTATAAGATTATTATATTGAAGATTAATGATAGAATTATCAGTTTAGAGCCCTAAAAGTATGAAAAGTGAGGAAACCCCTATGGGTGGGTATAATTTCACCTAGAATTACTCCTAGAATGTTATTTTATGATTCCTAGCATGAAATTGGTAGTTCTAAACATGATTAGGACTAATGGAAAGCCTTGGGTTCCTTAAAGATGTAATCTTTAGCATAAAAATGGCTTAAAGAGGGGAAAATTAATTAGAAACCTCTTGAATGTTGATCATGTGAATATTTTGAAATTAGTTGATGATTAATTAACCCTTGGATAATGCTACAGACCTCGAATAAGGGTAGAATAAGTGGGTTATATTTTCAAGGCCTGAAATAAAGAGTAAATAATTAATTACTCTTGTATTGTTATTTATAGACTTTGAACGCTCTGAAGCATTGAGAAATGGCAAGGCTATTGCTAAGTAGCTTGTGGTTGGTAATTCGATAGTCGAGGTAGGTTATGATTTAAATTGGAGTTGAGACTCGTTTTAGTGCATTTATGTGGTTAAGTTATATGGCTTGTGATTGGTCTTCAGACATGTTTGAATGATGAATATTTTCATGTTGTGCTTGAATGGATAAACAGCGTATATGTGAAACTGAGTAAAGAACTGAAATGATTAAGTGTATGTGTAATTAGTGCACTGCGATGTATCCTGATAGGTAGACTTAGTTAGGTGAACATAGTTTCATGTGATATGACTGATGAAAGTGTTATTCTTATATCATTGTGGTGATACTCGGTGACTTATGTGAACTTGATATGAATGTTGATGTCTTGACTTGAAATGATTATTTATTGACTGGAATAAATTCTAAGTGTTGAGGTGTCTTTTACTTATTATCTGATTTGAGTGTATACTTGTTCAAAACTACGTTGGCCTATGATACCTATCAGTACATAGTGGTTTCGTACTGATACTACCCTGTATTCTTCTTTTATTGAGTGCAAATCTTGTTTCAGAGGCTGAGACGTGACCTCATCTAGAATAGACGACTGATGTTACGATCCTAGGATGAGCACTACTTTTTAGGCTGTCGTGGATGCTCCTTGAGTCATTGTCTTTCTTTCGGATAATGGATCTCTTTTATTATTTTAGTTTATTTTTGAATATCTTAGACATTGATTATGTTTAGAGTTTTTGCACAATAACTATCAGTTCTTGGGGAATGTAATAGGTAGTTGGATATTTTGCACTTATATTTTATTAGCTTAGATTATCTTCATTTAATTAAAATTGTTTTTTGTTATATTTATGTTTAAAATTTGCTAAATATAAGGGTTAAAATCCGGGTAGTTGGTTCTCCCATCGGAGGGTTAGTGTGGGTGCCACTCATAACTATTTGGGTCGTGATATCCATGTTTAGGGACGAATGATTGACGATTTATTTTTGTCATAAAATTTTTTTGTGACGAAATATGATGTTTAGGTGACAAAAAAATTCATTGTTGGTAATCAAATTTATCATAGTGACGTGAATGTAACGTTCTTTGAACTTCTTGTACTTCTTTTTTCTTAAACATTTGGTATCCAATCTAGAATCAGTTTTGAGATCCGACTAATCCGATTCAAGTCGAAAAATTCCACTTTAAGAGTAAAGAGCTCCTTACTAATTGTAGGGCATTTCAACTTTATTTTTCTTGTGGTGCATTTCTCATAATCTCTTCTTCTTTACTTGTAGTATATTGTAGGGCATTTCAACGTCGGGTTTCACCAAATATATTGTGCATTATTAGTTATTTTTATTATTTCAGTTTTATTGTAAAGGTGTGAAGATTGTTTAATCTTCACTAATTTTTTAGAGGTTAATTAAGTGCTGAAAATTTAACTGTGTATCCTCACTAGTACTTGTTTCTTATTCTACAATGCTGTGCTGCTAATGTTTCCCCTCATTCTTTTTTCCTTTCTTATCACATCATTCTGTCATATAATTGTATAATATTTGAAAAAGGTAGAAAAATGGAATAACCAAACCTTAATGTTGAAAGTTATGTCGTGGTCTAGCAGTTCTATTGGGAAAAAACTTATCCGCACATAGTATTTAACTGTGAAAGATGAAAATTAATTGAAGAGTAAAATTATTAAATGAGTGAAGCTACAGTAGTATATGAAAAAGTAGCATACTTTTATCTTTTTGATTTGTTAATATTTATGTATTGCTATTACATTTTCATGTTGAATAGATTTTTAATTTTTTTTCTTAAAGATTTTAAGGAATTTGTAATGTGATGCTATTGCAATATAATTTAAAATCGTATTTAACGAAAATTTTGTTAGTGACTTGCCTGTTTTATTATGTTACTTTCATTTTGTATAATGTAAATATTAAAGAATAAAACATATTCTTGCTTTGGAGTTGAATTAATTTATACAATGAATTCAAGTTTATTTTAATCCTTAAAGGATTAATTTTAAGAATGACTAAATTATACTTTTTAGGAGAAATATATTTTCGTCACCAACTAATTAGTTTGTCGTAAATTGATTATATTTGGTTATGATAACTTGTCCTAAAATCACCTAATTGATGAGGAAATAACACTGTATTATTGATGACCATTAAAATTGTCACTAATAATCACAATTTATAGTGACAATTTTGTTTTGTTAGCAAAAGCAATTTTTTTAGCGACGACATAATAATTTTCAATTACAAGATTATTTTTGTCACTAATTTATATATTTAATGATGAAATATTTTTCGTATACAAAAAATATAGCTTTTGGAGACGAAATTATATTTTTCAGCTACAAATTTACATGACTTTAACGACAATTGTGTAATAATTAGTGACAAGGTTGTTTCGTCGACATTAATTACCTTTTTAGTGACGAAAATATACTATCAACCATAAATTTTGTACTTTTTTGACAAACAAGTTTCTCATAAATAGTATGTTTTTAGGGAAGAGAAAAAATTGCAGCTAATATAATTTTATTTGGTGACAACACTAAATTGTCTTTAAATACTTTTAGTGATCGATGTTTAGGGACGAATGTTTGACAATTTTTTTCGTCACAAATATTTTTGTGATGAAATATAACTATTAAGTGACAAAATAGATTGTCATTGATGATCAAATTTGTTGTATAGGAGAGATTCAAGAAGCTGAGAATCACTGGGGACCCATGGAGGACTCGCGAGATCCCCCATTTCTAGTTTCACCCTAAAGCCCTATAATAGCTAGATGGGACACATTTGGACTCGCGAGATCCATATACTGGGAAGCCGTGCCACTCCAATTCATACAATCATTGGACAAGTGTGTCACTTTGATCCCTAACATTTGAACAGACGTGCCACTTTGATCGCTATAACAATGGGCAGGTGTGTCACTCCGATCCATATGAAATGTAATGTATAAAGTGCAGGTGTCACGACCCTATTTCTCAAGTCATGATGGCACCTACAATCCCCCAGTAGGCGAACCAATTTCCGTAGCCCAGAACGGTTAGTAATGGGCTACTACCTAACCAAAACGCACCAGCAAGCAGAAATAAGCGAAAGCAAAACTCGAATATAAATACATAAAGGAAACTACACCAACCCCAAGACTTGGTATCAATAGTACAGAAGCTTCTAATAGGATACAAGTGCTAGTAGTAACAAAATACAACATAAATTGCCTCCGAAAGTACAAGGAGCAACAATACAACAAATGAGATGTAGACAAGCCCCGACCGTCAGGCGCTCACCTAGTCTCAAAGATCCAAAAGTTGCACGAGTCTCCAACGTGATCAACGGCGAAAGATCAGCTAATATCTGCACAAAAAAGTGCAGAAGTGTAGTATGAGCACCAAAACCACGGGTACTCAGTAGGTATCATAGGCCGACTGAGCGCATATAAGATATAAAAGCAGTAAGTAACAGATAGCAAGAAAGCAGTCACTGAGGCAATAAGCAAGGCACAAGGAGCTATCACAGATCATCCATAACCAAGAGCTTCAAGTAACACATGCTAGCACCGAGATACAATTACACAGAATCACAAGTGAAGGAAAGGAGAACGCACCTGGAGTCCTTGCACAACAATATAAGTAAGTAGAGAGAGAGTTGAGAAAATAGCGGTATACCGGTAACCTCAAGTGGAAGGAAAAGACGGAGAGCAGTCTAACATACTCAAAATGGAATAAACCAGTATAAGGAAATCATAACACCAATCCAATCATATGATAGCATAACCAGGGAATCACCTCACAAGTACAACCCTAGGATGAAATAACTAGGCCACAATAATCGAGAGATACCACTCAGCTTCCCACAAGAATAGAACCAGAGTCTCACACTCTGCTCAGAAGGCCACACAAAAGTGCCTCAATAAGATAGGACTCCAAAGCTCTCTCAATAATCAAAATTCCCACAACCAAAGCCTCAACAAGCTAGCCATCACTAATCTTTCAAGAACCGGGTGCCAAGACAAGCTCTAAGTAAAAACCATAGCAAATATAGTCTACCTACCGTACCAACGGCCTCCCATACAACCGAGGAACACAATCAAGTGAAAACAAACCCTCCGGCATCCCATACTACCAGAGCGTACACTGAACACACAGCAAACAAGGGTGGAATCCAATGCATGATATGATATGATGTGAAATAGAACCTCTATATGTACCTCCTCCGGTGCCAATCAGGCCCAGCAGGCAGGTTCCATGGAAGGACTCAGCCTGTATACCTCTACTCCACCGTATACCCTTCCCTCCGGTACACGCATCCCGAAGCCCCAGGCCTGGAGCGGCAAGGTCCATGGAGGTCCCCGACCTCATACTAAAACTCAGTATCAAGACATGTCATCCGGAAGCAAGTCCGGGATCAAGATAGAGACCCAGTCTCAAGTATGCATGCCCAGACCCCGTCCAGGACTAAAGTAGTAGAAAATGCCTCAAAACCCCTCCAAGGGTGCCCAGGCATAACCGGGTCTAAAACTGTAGTAAATCAAGTCTAGTGCTCCTCCCCGCCGAGACTAGTATCAGTAATAAAATCAAGTCTGGTGCTCTGCCCCGCAAAGACTAGTATCAGTAATAAAATCAAGTCTGGTGCTCTGCTCCGCAGAGACTAGTACCAGTAATAAAATCAGTGCGAAAACATCCAAAAATCCCCTTTTCTATCAACAACAGTACCAAAAAGGGGCCCCTAGGGCCATGCAAATTTAGGAAAACTATCAGTAGTGGCTCACAACCAAAACTGTAGTAAAACATGCAGGGGGAAACCTTTTTCATGGATGATATGCTCGCACAAAAATATAAAAGTAGCCCAACGGCTCACAACAATTCCTATCAGCCCTGCACAGGCCCAATAGCTACTCAGCAGACATAACCAACCTAAAAGGATCATCTCTATGTCCGGGTCTCGCGAACATTCCCCAAATAACCCACCATCTATGTTCCAGAGTCAATACAAGGCCACACAGGACCACAAGGGTAATGTACAATACTACGCAAATACTACAAACAAAGCATGAAATAACGAACGAAAGGCGGACAAGGTCTGGGGTACCAACCTATAACAACCCATCCAATGATGATAATTAATGCAGTTATAGCCTATATACGCAGAGTCTAGATAGGGAAAAACCATAACCTACCTGTCATCCAATGACTAGCTGCGGGAACGACGTCGTCCAGACTCGAACTGCTCCGGGAAGCTCCAAATCACAAAAGAATACTTTTAACTGAAGCCCCAAAGGCATCTCTATGAAGGCTGACCAACCAAGGTAATGGAACAATTGCTAGAATCGACGAGGCTGCAAGAACGAGCCATAGCCATTTGATAAGGTGTTAATGTCACACTTGCGACCAGCCAACTCCAAAACATAAAATAAGGCCAATAAAAATAAGAAATGGCAGCTAAATCCAACAATAATATGTTAACCACATCTCAAAGGAGCGACGAGCTCCCGAGGCACTATTTCAAGGCGTACTTCATGTTGTCCAATCCAATCACTATCGTATGCGATCCCAAAAAGAATCGCACAATTTCCCAATCCCTCCAGCACCTTACCAGAACCATAACACCACAACAATAACCAAACATAACAAGATAAAGGGGCTGTCCAAAGCCATAAATCCAAAATACCACTTCGTGGCTCAGAAATCCATAAAATAATACTAGAACATATAATAACGAAGGAGGGTCGTAGGGGAGAGATTTCCTTGACAAAAATATTCAATATCCCAAGATTAACAACCTGCCTCCTTGCAAGAACAACAAACAGATCCAAAATCAACAAGAAACTACTACAAGATATCGGCAACAACAACTTTTCATAACTAGATGCTTAAAATCTTGATCCAACAAATAGATAAGTATACGGGATCCATACCTCACCAAAATAACTCCATAGCTACTGCCAAATACTCAGAAAACACCTGCTAGCTCTCTGCATCACCACCCACGAAGATAGGCCATGAAATCGACGGGACAAACTACACCAAAATGACGAGCTCGCGACGTAGAGCAACTTCCGTTAAACTTCCGAATTGAAAGGATCAAAGTCCATGGATTATTTATGAACTCTCCCTATGATTTTATAAGAATTTTGGGTGAAAAAATGAGTTAAAACGAAGGATAAATCAGCTTTTATAAGCTGAACCGACTTAGGACGTGGGCCCCACCTTGACGTGTCTGCTTGTGCAGTCTTACGAATATATGAATCTCTCTCTATTCTGAAGTCGTATGAACAAACGGTTTAGTGCGTTAGAAACTAGACTCATAGACCTTCGATTTGGTATATTGGGGGCCCACTAACTCTTTATCGATAGGGAGAAACACCCCAAGACATTTAACCCAAATTTGAAGAGAATTCCTTAAAGGAATTTACAATAACTTTTTCCGACTTTTGTTTCGCAACTTGCTTGACTTCAAAACTTATCATACGACCATTTTGCCATTACAATACCTCATAACACATTCTTATAAGTATATTAGACACTATTAGTCTTACCCCAAAGGCACGGGTTACTATAAACCTTCCAAACGGGCGAGGTGTTACACGAGGCATTTCTTTAACTCGAACTTTCGAGTAAGGAATTCCTTTGACCTAGAACCTTGGTTTAATTCTTTGATATTACCAAGAATGTTGACGGAAGTCAATGATTTCCAAAGTTGAAGCTCTAAAATGAGGAACGGCCATAAAGACCAAACAAATGGCCCGGGCACCGAACTACCGGTCCCGACAAGCCATAAATGACTTGGGCCACTACAAGTAAGCTCTAATGGTACAAGAAAGGCGAAAACGTGTAAATGACCGTAAGGGTCATTACAGCAGGTGTGCAACACCAATCCCAAATAATGCATTCAATCATATCAAGTTAGTAAGTCATTTTATGGGATTCCCATTTCAACATCATCTCATTACTATAGCTTGTGCAAGCGTGCACCCCGATCTCCAGAGTATCAATTTTTCATTTAAAATAATAATCAAGTTTGTTGCATTTCAAGTTCTAACTTTTAATTACTGCAAAATTTGTATATATCATCATATCAACTCAATGTACAGCTAGAAACACGTTTACCCATGACTTTGCCAAAAATCTAACTCTAAATTCATAAAGGAGAGCATTATTCATCAATTAGCATGTACATTAATCACATAAATTATTAAATACATATAAACTATGCTGTCAAGGCAAAAAATCAATCCAAGCAAGTCAAATAATCACATAAATCCTTAAAATGCACATAAACTCTTAACATGACATTGGTACACACCTCATTTATGCGGGATCCTCATTGCCCAAATACCTATTACATATAGTCAACAAATAGGAACACTTCATAAAGAGTCAAAAAAGTCCTCATCTTGCCTTAAATAAAGTATAAAAATGATAAATAGAAGACTTTCCCTTTCGTAAAGCTTCTGATCAAGCTCAATTTAATTAAATGTGTATTCTACATAAGAAATAAATCCATGGACACTCATATTGTTATATTATATTCCAGACCTAAAAAGTCAATTCCGAGTCCATAAGGGAAAAACTAGAATTTTATTTGAAAATATATTATTCATAACGTAAGGAACTCAAATATAGAATTTCATTAAAAAAAATGAATCTCAAATCGACCTTCAATCATCAAATTATGATTTTATAACTTTACCCCCAAAATCTCCAAGTTCCAATTTAAAATCATGATTTTAAGATGAAATTATCAATAAAGTATCGAGCAATGTGTAAATATAAGTTAAGAATCACACCCAAAGAAGAAATCTTGAGAACCACCTTTTGAATCTTCCAAAAAATGAGTTCCCAAACTACAAAAATCAAGTTATGGAGTCCAAGTTCAAAAAGAACTTTTAAATCTATTCAAACCACTTCCTTTATTGTAATCGCGAAGCTGACCCAGTCAAATCCATCGCGATTGCGATGCTCCTATCATGAACGTGAAGCATGCTCGTGACCTAGACCGCAACCTAGACCCTTATCCCTTCGCGATTGCAGATCCCTACATTGTAATCGCAAAGCCAAAAAGTTTCCCTCTCTCCACAAATGCAATATAATCAAGGGATTCCGAACACGAAGAAGAACATGATGGCACCAAATCAGCAGCTGAAAGCAAAGTAGAACTAAATTCAAAATCTCAAATGGATCTTCGAGATTCGTTTGGAATTCCATGAACATAAATCAAATAGGTCTAGACTGAAAATGATATTTTGATCCTGTTGAAATAATCAAAATACTGAATCGTATTGATCGAAGTCAACTTTTAATCTTGAAATTTTTAAATTTTTGTTCATAACTCAAAAAATCATCTGAACGTCTCGAAATTTGAATAAAAGGTCCAAACAATTCAAAAATTACATCCAAAGCTAATGTAACTGTCATAATTCCATTTCCGATCTCATTTTCATCAAATGTTAACTTTGATCAATCATATTAATTTTTCAACTTTTCAAAATGAAAAACTTGTATAACTCACATCCAACCATCTTAAAAACTATTCCACCCACACTCGTAGATCAGAAATATCATAAAGTAACTATGAAGAGAGATAAAATAATTAAATTATATAAATAATAAAATACAACTATGAGGATTGCTATAATTTACTAAGCTCCTACTTTGATTTTGAGATTGTCTATTCTTTAGGAAAGCATATAAGTATGATGAGTTAGAATCTCCTAACTTGAGCCATTGCAACCTTGATCTTTGTTGAGTTATGCTTTCTTCAATATTTAGCCATCTCTCTAACTTAATTTTACATTCCTTCTTTTCTGAGTTCAAATTCTAATAATCAGTAGGAGTTATATATAATTCTGATTTGGATCTGTTTTAAGGTTAATATTCTTTCTCCGCCCTTTGCTTCACACTCCCAAACTCTCCTTTGGTTAGACCCTTTATAACTTGTTTATCACTATTAAGATTTTCCCATACTGCTCTCATTATGGATCAATGAGAATGTTGTCAAATTTGCTTTACATCTGCGTCAAACTATTGAAGTTCAACCAAATAATTATTGAAATCTGAAAGGTTTCACTCTTTTCTCCATAGACATCTCAAACTCTATGCTTATGGGATAGTGGTTAGACATTTGATGATTCATCACTATACCCTCAAGGGCAGGCAAGTTTGTAACTATTTGTCATTAACAAGTATCCAATCAATATTTCTATGTGTGTGACCATTAATTTTTCCATGTCTTCTGCCCATAGTCTTCAATTCAATCATGCCACTATCAAGTGCTGAACTTTTGAAATTTACAACTTCACCGTCTACCAGTACTGCGTTTCCAGTCACCCTATCTTCGATCATGCAATATATTAAAATCTCCAAATATGAGTTGTGGTATACTCACATTATCAGTAATCGTTTCTAGTTTCACCCAAATAATCTTCCTTCGATGGCATGAGCAAGATATTTTTCAATCTTTCTTACACCAAGAATATAAACTTTTTTTATAATTTATAAAGATACAGTTCTCCTTTGAAAATCTTTAAGTGAGGAAATTTTACAACTCTTCCTGTCATATGCTTGGAGCATCCACTGTCCATGAACCAGCTTTGACTACTTTCTCTCACTCTTCCTTGTAAAAGAATCATTTGTTAAATTTGGGAACTCAATAACTTGGGTCCCCAGGAGTGAAAGAAGGGATGAATAAGACTTCTTCTCGCTCATGATGGTAAAGTAGTATTTTTCTTGCTAGAATCAGGTTTTCCTGAGTTCCCTTTCATTTCAGCAAACTTCTGATTCTTCTTAACATCTATGATTCTAGCACTGCAAGCATCTTTATGATGACCATTTTGGTCACAGTGAGTGCATATCCAATTATCAGGATCATATTTGATGTGGGAGCTGTAGGGTGCATGATTTTTTGAAATCCAGACCTTCACCAGTATTTGAGTTCATTCCACTTACACGAGCCAAGACTTCTGAAGAAGCTGTCAAACGGAGGGACTTTTTAAGTTCATCTTTAACCCTGGTCAGGTTCCCTTCTAGATGCCTATTTCTTTCAAGAGAATTAGTGAGATCCAATTTGAGCTTGTTGAGTTTTACTTCAAGCTCAAATTGAATGTAACTATCTTTTCCCTTTTCGTTAGGACCATTTTGAGAGTAATTTTTCAATTTATTTTAGAAAAATTCATTTCAGATGACATGAACTTGATTTTTTCTTCTAACTCAAAAACTTTGTTGGATACATCAGTGTTTTCATCCTCAGACTCAACAAGATTTTCATTTAGAGACTCTCTTTCTTTGATGAGATCCGGATATGCATTTATCAAAATATTTGCCAAAGATCTTAACTCCTTTAAAGTATAATCTTTAAGGTTCTGTTGAACATCAAGAAAGCCTACCTCCTCTATCTCTTCATCATCTGATTTGGCCATGAGAGTAAATAGTGAGTCAAAGCTTGAGGGTTCATCTTCAACAGCCATCATGGATGTGTTTTCTGGACCTTCATCACTACCTGATTCACTGGACGTGTCTCCCCATCCTGCAAGGGCTTGCTTGACTACAATGTCTACAACTTCTCTTTGTCTGAATTTATCAGGGATCGGGTTCCTCATTCATCATTTTTCACAATTATTTTTATGTAATCCTTGTAGTCCTATTTATGAAGGGGACAATCCTTGATATAATGTCCAGGCTTCCTACACTTGTGGCAGCAATCGTTTCCCTTTGGATATTTACTTGTGTTTCCTTTCTTAGGAAAACCTCCATTTCTCCCTACCATCCTTTGAAAATGCATGGTGATGTAGGCCATCTCTGTATCATCTTCACTAGAGTCGCTCTTTGCAGCTTTGAGAGCCAGACTCTTCTTCTTCTTTGGTTCTTGTCTTTCTTGATCCTATTATTTCTTGAGCTCATAAGTCTTCTGGATCTTCATCAGCTCATCCACGGTAAGGGTTTGGAGATCCTTTGCTTCAGTGATGGAATTGATCTTACTTTTCCATGAAACTGGCAAAACAATAAAGTTCACTTCACAAATAGAGTTCCATGAAAATGAGAATCTTTCGAATGGGCTTGTTTGTATTTATCACTTCACCAATACAATAGAGTTCATTGCTGATGGAGATGAACCTTATGTGAATATTTTAAATAGATTCACCTTTTTTCATCTTGAAGAGTTCATATTGAGTTGTGAGCATGTCTATATTTAACTACTTCACTTGGCTAGTTCCTTCATGTGCAGTTTGCAATGCTTCTCAGATCTCTTTGGCAGTCTCACAAGCTGAGATTCGATTGTGCTCATCAGATCCAATCCCACACACCAAGAGCTTCTTGGCCTTGAAGTTCTTTTCGATCTATTTTATGTCGGTGTTAGCATATTCTTTCCTAATTTTAGGAACAATCTTTGAGGTTTCTCCTTCAATCACATTCTTCATAGGCACGTAGAGACCATTACAAATGACATTCTACAGCTCATAGTCTTCAGCCATGGTGAAATCATGCATCTTTGTCTTCCACCACCCATAAAATTTTCCATTGAAACTGGGTGGCCTAGTTGTTGATTGTCCTTCTTCGAGATTTAGTGGAGCATCCATTAGAGATGATCCTTTCTAGGTGTTCACCCTTTTGAAAGAGCCTGCTTTGATACTAACTGATGGCTTATGTGAATCCACCACATCTCAGAGAACCAGGTTCCTCACTTGGTTCTGGTACTAATAACAAGATATAAAGAGTAAATCAACAAACAATAAGGATACATGATATTTACGTGAAAATCTCTTAGCTCAGGAGAGTAAAATCACGACTTACCACGTAGGATTTCTCTACAGCTTCACTAATCACCAAGCAACATTAAAATTACATACTCTTGCAAACTAGTAATTAAAATCTTAATCCCTCCCTCCTTACAACAACTCTTTTGTAAAACACTACTGCAGTAGCGCTATTGCAAACATCACACGACTCAGCTAACTCTAGCTAACAGCTAAACACAGAACAAAAATGAAATACAAATAGGCCACCTACACATGCTTCTCCATGAGGAGTAGGTTTATAATAAGAAGAACAAAAATACAAAGACTTAACAACTAGTACCTAGAGACATCTTCAGTTGACACAAACAGGTCCCTAGTTGTTGAAGTTTTGTCTTGGAGAATTCACTGACGGCTCCAATGTGAGAGCAATCTTGGAGTTGTTAAAAACTAGATTTTGTTTCTAGTCACATCCCTTTATGTATGGGAGGAGTGAGAGAAGCAACAACCTTAACCTCCTGCTATTGGTCGTTGTGAAAAGACCCTTTCTGTAGTTCTGCGGCAGCATTGCCATTTTTCTCAGAATAGTATAATTTACAGCTAGAGGGCTGACTTTGCATAACGATAGTTCATGCACCAAGTCCATCAGTAGCTTTTTCAATCATCAAAATTAAGAGTGCATCAAATTAGGAGGTTCAGATGAACTCCCTTGCATGCCCCCTAGCTTCGTTGTGATGCAAAGAAGGTTTTCGTGAGTCCGATAGAATTACCCATGATTTTCAACTCGAACGTTGTATATATGTGTGTGAAAAATAAGTGAAAAAAGAGTTAAGATATATATTTCAGAACTTGCCCTCTAAACTCTGCATTCATGTTTAAATCTTGAATTTCACTGCAGATTTATATATAATTGAAGTTGTGGGTCAGGTAAAACCTAACAACTTTCATTCAAATCTTATATATTTATATTAAAAATTTACTTAATATGTATAAATTATTTTATCTAGAGTCTAGTAATATTATAATAATTTTGATGGGACAATAATCTACATTTACTTTCCTTATATTCACTCCATTTATAATATAGCCTAGTACATAATTTTGCGTTAATGGTGTTAACCTATTATTTATAACTCATCTTATTGTTAGTTTGGATCTGGGATACAGGTTTTAAGTCTTATTTAAATGGTGACCCCAAAAGAGGCTATTTATGCACTTCGCGTCATTTAGGACATTTTATATTCTTCACTTAATTTTCAACGGATGCTATTAGGATCAGGCTTCTCTCCATTTTCTCAAGTACGTACATATTTAGATGAGTGACGCTTGTCTAATATAATTTTAAAGGTGAAGACTAAATTAGTTTAAGAAAGCATCTTAACTATGATTAAAATATTAAATTTTGAAAAGCAACTAGTCTTTAATTTTGATATGAAATATCAATCTCCCCACATATTTTTGTACTCACTGATTTCATTTGTAAATTTTACTACATTAAAAAAAATGGTAAATTCTAAGGTCGTTCATATATTCAAAATCTTAACAAAATTTAATAGCATCAAATTAAATATTATTATCACATGTAGTATTCTTCCAAGTCTTTTCATTTATTCACCATCTTAACTAAATTAAATGAATGAGAATTAAACTCAATACTCTCACAGATAATTTCAACACTCAAATTTGTGGGAAATTGTTTTTCAAAACTTAGTTTTGGTATTTATCCTGATTTTCTGTATATACACAAAACACGTACATTACTTTAGGGCCTAGAAGTCTCCTTAATTTTTTTGGTAATTTTCTTTGTTTCTTTAAGCGAATAAATTAAAAGTGGGTTACTTTAGTAACAAGAAAAGGAAATAACAATTGTTGCAACCTTTGTTTCCTAATTATTTTTGGAATCGGGCACACTTTCTGTGTGTATATATATAGGGCTTATACAGTTGCAACTTTCTATCTCCAAATAAATATACTGTCTACGTTCTTCTTTGGTAGCCTAGGGTTTAAAGATTCCTCGATGATGAATAGTGGAGAAAGCAGTCGTTATTCATTGGGGTTCAAGTTTCATCCACAAGATGATGAACTCATTAGCTATCTACTCAAGTTTATCTGCGGCAAGCCTTTTGATTCCCATCACATTAAACAAGTAGAGTTGTATGGCAACAAGAATCCATCTCAAATATTCCAAGAGACGACGACGAGTATTGATGATCATGTCACCTACTTGTTTACGCACTTGAAGAAAAAGTCTACCGATGGCAAAAATATTGTCAGGAAAGTGAATGGAGCCGGAACATGGAAGGGATTGGACAAACGTAAAGACATTTTGAATAAAAATGGTTCATTAATAGGGTTCAAGAAAAGCTATCGGTTTTATTACGATAAAGGTTGTAATCCGGATCAAGGAATTGGGTGGCTTATGAAAGAATACATTCTTAGTGATACTGTAGTAAAGTCGTTAAGACGACGTTGTCAAATTCAACACGAGGACTACGTTTTGTGTCGCATTAAGAGGAAGCTTGTCCATGATCATGATTACGGAGAGGGGGGAAATATTGGATCGGCTTGTCTCCAAGATATTCCTAGGGAGATAACGAGCCATGTTTTTGAGCAGCCTATGATAGGGTTTCCTAATATAGATAATGAGCACGCGGTCCCACAAGAAGAGCCTATGTACCTAGCCGCAGGTCGTGATCAGAATAATGGATTTTGTGATGCAACAGAAAATATCAGCTCGTCTTGTCTCCAATATCAAAAGCAAGTTAATTCTAGTTCAAATTCACAAGATATTCCAAGGGAGATTCAGATAACGAGCCATGTTTTTGAGCAGCCTATGGTAGGGTTTCCTAATACAGATAACGAGTACGCAGTCCCACAAGAAGAGCCTATGTACCTAGCTGCAGGTCATGATCAGAATAATGGATTTTGTGATGCATCGGAAAATATCAGCGCGTCTTGTCTCCAAGAAAATCAAGTTAACTTTAGTTCAAATCGTCATATGGAGATGACGAACCCTGTTCTTGAGCAGCCTATGGTAGGGTTTTCGAATACAGATATCGATCAGTACGTCTTCCCTCAAGAAGATCAGATGGCCGAGAGAGGTTCTTATCATTGGTCACCTAATACTGCATTATCTGATCAAGAACGTTTCGAACGTGCGCAGGCTTGTGTTCCATCGGTTGAAAAGACATTATCAGAGTTGAACAATGATGATGAGTACAGCAGCCTACTACTCATGATGATGAGTGATAATAATGAAGATAATAATACTTCACCAATTATATGTTGTGATGAGATGCAAGTGAACTCACCCCTGGTTTTTAGTAGTCATGAATGCTTCTCTATGGATGAGATATGGGATAATGCATCGGAATGTCTACAAGAAAATCAAGTTAATTTTGGTTCAAATCCTCAAGAGATTCATATGGAAATGACGAGCCCTGTGTTTGAGCAGCCTGTGGTAGGGTTACCTAATATAGATAACAAGTACGTCAACGTCGTCCCACAAGAAGATCAGATGGCCGACAAAGGTTTTTATGATTGGTTATCGAGAACGTGCCCAGGCTTGTGTTCCATCGGTCATTATCAGAGTTGAACAATCATGAGTACAATTTCTGAACAAAGGGCGCTTGAAGGAACCAATATGATGATGAGTGCTACACCAATTATATGTTCTTAGATGCAAGTGAACACACCCATGATATTTAGTAGTTATGAATGCTTCCTTATGGAGGAGATATGGGATCAAATATATACACCGCAGCAGCAAATTAGTGTTGAGCATGACCTGAATCTTCATAGTATGTGATAAGTGAGGCTTGGGAAAAAACTTCATACTATGTACTCATTTTGATTCTCGAATTATAGATTAAATTTACTGTTTCCTGAGCTTCTAAAGCTAGAGCGTTCTACTTAAGCTATGAATTTTAATCTGTAATAATTGTTGGTTAAATATCATCGCTTTATACTTATCATGAAGATTTACTTGTAATCGTCTAATAGTGATCTTATTATATATAAATACGTATTTTTTACGCCGTACATATCTTAACCTCTTCGTTTTCTTTTCTAGCTAGTCTTAAATTGATCGAGTACCAATTAAATTTAGCAATGTGGATAATAGATCTACTCAACAATACAGATGAGTATATGAGTTTGGCAAAATTCAATAATTTTGGCTCTGGCTATATATGTGTTGAAAAAAATCATCAAATATGCACAAAAATCCAATTGTTGTTCCAGTTAGTATAGTAAACATGAACTACAAAGTGTTGTAGAAGAGAAATGAAAACATATTAATGAAAGAATGAGAGGAAGAAGACAAAGGGGGAGTTTGGTAGAAGAGAGAGTAAATCTTTGAAAGTGAGACCCAAATTTGTCCATTTTATCAAGTAAAGAAGTTGTTTATTCTTAAATTTGTACGCATAGTTTATGAATACGTGAATTATAATAATCAAATAATTAGATTGTGATGAACCAACTTGCTTAAGATATATAATTTATGATAGAACTTAAACGATAAATAAAGGATTCAACAACAATAGTGGAATTAAGTAATCAAATTATCTTGAATTTCGCTATAGCTGGCGAGCATTGACACCAAAAAAGGGCTCTGAGCCTTTTTGTTATTACAACATTTGTGAGCTTGAGATTGCAAAGCGTAAATAAATTGTTATTCAGTGAATGAAATCAGAAGTCCACCAACAAGATTAAGGTAAGGCTCTATTTAGCAAGGGACAAGATCCGCAAATACACCCTCATAAAACTGATTAATTGCTTATTATTATTGCTACTGAGTAACGACCGAAAATAATTCAAGAATCGTTTGCAAGGCTTAAAGGAATTTAATCATATTAAGAAAGAATCAAACTCTTAATGAAATACTTAAAGGAAAGATGCGGAAGTACAACATAATCCAAACCCAAATGTTGTAAGCTTTAGCCACAAAATGTTATATTTAATTGTGACTTTAATTTTTGTCACTAATGAT